>JAWZYV010014211.1:0-85774 GCA_038373885.1 Cheiracanthium punctorium | reverse complement strand
TCAAAAGACGGAACTTCATTAAGAAATATTTTCGAAAGGTGACCGTGACAAAACCTGAAGAACATTGATTCAAACACTGAGTCTGAAAATTGCTACAGATGCCAAAATCAAGGTTGAAACAAAAGTTTCGAACTATTTAACCTTGGAAAAGCATATTTTGAAATTACGAGTCGTTGATGAACTCAAATTGTTTTTTCACGATAGCAAATGCCAGCTTTTCGACTTTTTCAAAAGTATTTGCTTAGAGTCAAAAACGAACTCCAAAAATCAAGCCTGAGCATCGAAGCTTGGACTATAGGCTATGATTGTACGAGTCAAACAGAACTCTTTCAGTTTTTATGAACTAATTTGAAAAAGAGCCTGTGTTGAACTCAGATTTTCATATATTGTATATATATATTTTGTTCATTCTTATATTTCAGTGTAAATTTAAATCTGTAAAACGTTTTTTGAAATAAAAAGCAAAATTCTCATCCGATAAAATGTTTTGTGCTTTTATTTATTTAACATTATTTTTTACAACTAATGCATGTTTCTAGGGATGGACGCGAGACGTGCGAGACGAGAATCGGGGCTGTCTCGTCTCGTCTCGCAGTGGTAAACCTCTGTCTCGTCTCGCGTCTCGTCTCGTCTCGCAAACACTGTGTCTCGTCTCGCGTCTCGCAAAGAAATTGCTGTCTCGTCTCGCGCGAGACGAGAGACGTCTCGCGAGTCTCGCAAAATTAAGGACTGCGATTTCGTTACCATTTTATACTAACTTATTATTGGGATTTTATTGAAAATTAATATTAATAATAACAATTACTTACATATAGCCACATTAGTAGATATATTAATAACTATATCAGCATATATCGGCATATGAAGTAAAAGAAATTGAGATTTAATCCGTATACATAATGTCACACCGAAAATATAGTATTTATTTTTATTTACTAGCTGCGTGCCCGTTGTTCGCACTGTAGTAAACGAAAATTTTCCTAACATGAGTAATTTGAATTAATTCCAGTGATGTGGAATCTAAAATAAAAGCAAAATTATTTGACTCTTGATGTAAAGTTTGCGTCACGAGTATTAACCTGGCATCGTTGCAATATAATGACTCAAAAAACTACGTCAGTGTCATTCGCGATCAGAAAAGTGAAAAGCTTAACGGTTTGCAGAGAACTCCCGACTTTCAAAATGTGTTATTTCTACATCATACTGTAGTTCTACATCATACTGTTCAAGTTGTAGCATTAAATACCTCAGACACTACATGAAATGGACAACCGTTTGTTTTAAAATAGCTGCGCACCCGCTCTTCATACGAGAGGCAGCGAATATTTTACTAAAATCATATCTGCATGAGACAAAACAGATTTTTTTTTTTTAAGTTCCAGTAATCTCCTCTGTTGAAATTACTGCGGGATATATTAACACAAATTAGAATTACTTATCGTTCAGTTGGTTGTAAGATAACCCTTGAAAAATTATAAACAGAACACTTTTAGTCTTTTCTCTACTATTTACTTTAACGTTAATTTCAAGTGTCTAAAATATGTGTAATTTTTATATTAATGAAAACAAGATTATATTAACGATAATTATAATTATTTGCCTAATATTTCCAATAACATTACCGTGTGTGCATTTTTAGATTTCATTATAGTATCTCAGTTGGTTAATAGACGTCTTATTTTTTGTTTATATTTTAAATTACTGAACAGTTAATTTGTTGACGACTATCCGTTTGTACTTTTCCACAATAATTTTTAGAGATGGTACTACAGTCGTTATGGTCGCCCTGTTTACAGAAAAATTAAACCATAATCCCTCTAATGTATATCCAGTGTGGATTTTTTTTTTTTTAATGAAAAGACATCTAACAGGCGAAGATAATTTTAGAATAGGAACCCAACTGCAAGATAAAATGATGGGGAGGAAAAAAATTTATAAAAGTTTTGCAAGCCGAATTAAGGGAAAACATGATAATATAAACGAAAAGAGAAATAGTTTTTAAAAAAATTGCTTGCATTTCTTTCCGTCCGATATTAATACATAAGAATAAAAAATGTCATTTTAATCTCTTTAAAATAGGCCAACAATAGGGATTTAACCACCTCTAGAAAGTTGTTACCAGGGTGGGCGCCCCCCCCCCCCTACGCACGCCGCAACGTGCGGGAAAGTTTGAGGATAATATCGGTACAAGGATATTTCAACCAAGGATATTCAACCATATTTCAACCTACTCAGACTAAGCATCAATGCGAATGCAAGTTGCTCTACTTCTAATCTCTCTCTGATATACCCGAAACCCGATTACCACAGGGACAAGGGGGGGCGGTAGTCCGGTGCCCCTGAAGAAAAAGGGGGCCCATATATATCCCGATTATCTAAATTATAAATTCATATGTACAGAAATAGTAATTGTGGGGAAAAAACTGAATTTCCTCTATAATATAGGTATTACCTAATTGTCTATCACTAGATCAAGTTAGAGATATTTTTTTGGGGTGATAAATACGATTTGATTAAAGTACAAAAACTACAGTTAACTGAAATGCAATTTTCGAGTACAACAGCGGTCAAAACTGGGTTAAAATGTTTAAAAAAGGGGGGGGGCTCAGTAAAGGGGCTTAATGCGTAAAAAAGGGGATAGTAAGGGGGGCCCTAAACTTAATGCCCCGGGCCCCGTCTAAAAGTGGTCAGATTTGAACATACCGTACCGCCTTTCCTATTTACTTATTATTTTTACTTCATTGTACGTAGTATAAGGAAGTAATGTGATCCCGAAAAATTTTGGGGGCCAAATTTCGACTAAAAAACCGATTTTGACTACCTCTAAATTTAATTTTAAGAATTTTTTCGATGCATCTCATCGTAGGCTAGCATGCACGATCATATAAACGCGTCTGCAACTCATTTTGACCAGCGGCCGGTCTATTGTGGTCAGTTTTTCCATGCCGTCTGTACGTACGTACGTACGTATGTATGTAACTCGCATATCTCAAAAACTATTGGTCGTAGAATGTTGAGATTTGATATTTAGGATTGTTCTATGATCTAGTTGTGTACCTCCCCTTTTGGTGGCAATCGAATGTATAGTTTATGTACAGGACCGCCCAAAAGATTCGAAATACATTACGCTCTATGGGCCGAAATTCATTAAACTCGCCTAACTCAAAAACTATTAGGCGTAGAATTTCGAAACTTCATATTTTGGATAGTTGTAACATCTAGTTGTGCACTTCCCCTTTTGGTTCCATTCGACTGGATAGTTTATCAATAGGACCGCCCAAAACATTCGAAATACATTACGCTCAATGGGCCGAAATTCATTAAACTCGCATATCTCAAAAACTATTAGGCGTAGAATGTTGAAACTTTATATTTAGGATTGTTGTAACATCTAGTTGTTCACTTCCCCTTTCGGTTCCATTCGACTGGATAGTTTATCTACAGAACCGCCTAAAAGATTCGAAATACATTACGCTCTATGGGCCGAAATTCATCAAAGCGTTTTTTAGAGGTATTGGGCTATTTCAAACGACTCAGAAGTGATATATGCTGTAAAGAGTTAGAAAATGAATTTCTCCATTAAAAAAGGTGTCTTTATCATTTACAGTTCTGCTACAGGAACACTCAAAAGATTTCCAATACATTACGGTCAATGGCAATTTTAGGGGCATTCATCCATTTCAAGCACAATACCGTCTTAACACATAAGTTAGGTAATGGTCCGACCACGGTCACGTGCCTCCCTCAAGAACTGTGCCAAAAGTCGCCAAGCTTGGCGACTTTTAGTGACGTGTGTGTATATTTAACTCTCAAACCTCAAAAACTATTATGAAATTTGATATATAAGATTGTTGTAACATCTAGTTGTGCATCTCGATTTTTGGTTCCAATCTACTGGAGAGTTTATTTACAGGACCACCGAAAAGAATTTCAGTACTTTAATGTCTATGGACATCTTCAATATAATACAATTGCAGACAGTGATTGTTTGGTACATGCCCAAAATCTCGCCGACTGTCCTGGACTTTGGCGAGTTTTGCCGAAATGTCGCCAAATTTGGCGATAGTCAGTCATTTCATCCATGCCCAAAGTATCGCCATTTGTCATAGTTCTTGGCGAGTTTTGGCGAAATATCGCCAAATTTGGCGATAATCTGTCATTGTTGGTCCATGCTTAATATCTCGCCAAATGTCGTCGACATTCACGAGTTTCGCCGAAATATCGCCAAATTTGGCGCCAAAAATTATTTCGTATTTTGTATAACTCTAAAACTTTAACCCGTAGAATTTTGAACTTTTGTATTTAGAACTATATTATAATATCTAACTGTTTTCAATATCTTTTTTGACAGCAATCCACTAAGAATTTATTTATAGGGTGAGCCAAATGACTTTGAATACATTGAGGTGTATAGATGCATTCAATTCATTGAAAGTCTGTGGTCAATGACTACTTTGGCTATCCCCAAAATCTCGCTGACTATCTCAAGTTTGTCGGCTTTTGGTGAAATATCGCCAAATAAAGTGTCAGAAGGAAATCTTTCAAATTGAACTCAGCTTGGCGATATCGAAATATTTGGCTAGAAATCGCTAAACCTTACTATTATTGATATTTTATCTCTTTCAAACAAATAAGTTTAGAGGAAGTGCGTAGAAAACATTTTTATTTAATAGACGTGCAAGGAAGTCATGTGTTGGACACATCAGATTTTTCTTTCAACTATTCTCTGATTTCTTTTTTTTTTTTTCCGCCTCTTTCTTTATCCTCTCCTTTGTGTGTTTTGTATATCTCTCGTCTGTTCTAATTTTAAATGTTACGTGTTTGTGCGTATTGTAGAGTGCTGATAGTATACCAGGACCGAAAACGAAGGAGACGCAAGTTAAACGGTAAGGGCTTCAGGCAAATTGTCGCTTTTCAGATCGTATTTATGCGAGACGGAAAAAAATGCGTGAATTCTCGCGCGAGACAAGGCTCTGTCTCGTCTCGCGTCTCGTCCCGCAAAATATTTTCTTTCTCGTCTCACGTCTCGTCTCGCAAAAAAATGCCCGTCTCGTCTCGCGAGACAATGCGAGAATTGTCGCGTCTCGCGTCCATCCCTACATGTTTCAGCTAGATATTATTACTAATGTTTTTCTAACCCTTTAACGCGCAGTGTTCCCGCTCTGGGAACACCAAATTCTGACGTTTTTACTGTTGCCAGTCACGAAGAATAGATTTGATTTTTATAAAAAAAGTTGTGTGATGTGTGACAAAATATTTGTGTGACATAGCTCTACGAGAATCTTTTACTTTTTATCACGTCATTACCCGTAAAAAAATGGTCACGGTTATTTTTAAACAGCACTGACATCTGCTGAAAAATGGAAGAAAGCGAGAACAGCCGGATAGATTACCCAATGCTGAAAAAAGATCTAGAGACCCTTTTTTATTTAGGCTTGGGGTACTTTTTGGGTCACCCTGTATAGGGTTGCTGTCCTTTCAAATATAATATACAAAACTTTTATTTAACCCTTTGAGACGCAACCCTTCCCCAATGCTGAAAAAAGGGCAGCCGTTGCCATCGCTCGACTTAACTCCCAGCAAGACGGCAGACGATCGAAACGTTCATCGCGTGCCACAGATCTAGAGACCCTTTTTTGACGACAGCTGGCTTTATTGTAAAATATGAAATTACATTTGGTGAATTATACTTACAGGTTGCTGGTGTTTATTTTGCGTTAATCATGAAAAGTGAAAATTGGTAAAAAAAATATTAAGTTTCATGAGGTAAAAGATTTTTTTGTGTGTGTGTTTGTACGATCTTAAATATAAAAATTATTTTTAAGTTTTAATACTTGCTTGCAGACATAAATTAGATATAAAAGGGGTATAATCATTTTAAAATCATTTTATTTTAAATATGAATTAACGTTATATTTTAGACATAATTTATAATTAGATAATACAGAATTAAAAAACCAGACTTCTTTGTTCTTGCTTAGACTTTATCCACTGGAGTCCATCCCCAGAAATTCCAAAAAATAAATTTAAATCTTTAGAATAAAATTAATTCAAACAGATGCTCAAAATTGTTCAACTGCCGTTCAAAATGTCTCCTGTTATTATTAGCAAATAACGACGAAATTTATTATAATAATTCACAAAAATACTATTTTTTTAATTCATACATTACTACACTATCAAAAATACAAATAAATAGTAAATTAAAGCATTTATGATCCTAACCAAGATTTTCCCGATCGTTTTAATACTTTTACTACAATCGGAACTTTAGTAACATTTCAAATACAGCCACTAGACAGTTATAATTTAATATTGGTTAATCAGAGTGATTAAATATAAATAAAAATGAAAATCTGAAACACTCATATTTTAAATACGTACTGTTAAGTGCTATATATTAAAAGCATATTATAATCCATGCGTCGTTTCTGTTTTTCTTCCTTATTCCAGTAAGTTGGAAAGTGCATCAATAATCATGATTGTGTCGTATTTTTCTTTCTTGCTCCATAACAATCTTTGGAATCAAAATCTATCTTAAAATCGTCTTCTAAAACTGTTTTACAATCTTCGCGAAGCACATATTCCAACTGTATTTCACTAGTTTAAATATTGTTTGGAATGGGCATCATAATACACGAGTGTGACGTGTTTGTCTTTCTTGTTCCGCAAACACTTCCTCATAATTGAAATCTATATTAAAATCGCATACTAAAACTATTTTACATCGTCGCCAGGCATATTCTAACTATACTTTATGCGTTTGCCAATTTCTAGCCAAACTCGGCTCAAGCCAAACTTTGAAGACTTGCTTAAAATTGCCTACCAGAACACTTTAAAAAAAATCACTTCGTCAGGCATATTCAAACTATACTTCGCCTTTATAAATACCATTTGGAAAATGTATCGTATCTGTGAGTGCACCTTATTTGCTTCCCCTGTTCCATAAAACACATCTTCGGAATTCAAATCTACAGGATGTCCCAAAAAGGTGATAGCTGGCTTTTATTCTTTATCTATTAGAGATAAGTGGCCAATGTAAATTGAAAAAAAAATTTCAAAATGAGGTTGGAAATAATACTCCGTTCAGAAAAAAAATTTCCCGTTCATTTACAGAGTTACGCTTTTTAAATTTGTATACGACACCCGTACAAAAAAAAAAAAAAAAAAAAAAAAAAAAAAAACAAGTTAGTAAAATGTACTCCAACACACTAACAAGATGATGTAGCAAATTTCAGCCTTTCATCATACAACGTCTCAGAGATATCATTAAAGAAAGGCGATTGGGGGCTATACATGAGTTTGTATGGAAACGTTTATTGCTAGAATGGAAAAAAGATTTTTTTTTTTTCTTTTAAATCTCTGTAAACCTGAAATGCGATCATTCGAGGTGATTTTTTTTCCCTTCGAGAGTCATTGAAAAGTGGTTTAAGTCAGCCTTATATTTGTCATCATATCTTTGAAGTTTTTTAAAATATAATTCTCAAATTTTGAATGACACCTCATCAGTGTATGGCATTCTCTAATTCTGCAGGTTATCTCTAATAGTTTTTCTGGACAAAGTATCTAATTGAGATTTTTTTCTTTTTTGGTACAGGGGTCATATACAAATTTAAAAAGTGTAACTTTTTGAAAATTAACGAGAGGAGATTTTTCGTAGCATAATCTTTTTCCAGACCTTATTTTGAACATTTTTTTTTTTTTTAATCAATTTACACTGCCCACTTACCTTTAATAGATAAAGAATTAAAGCCTGTTACCAACTTTTTGGGATACGCCTTGTATATAAAAATTGCCTAGTAAAACTATTTTACAATCTTCGCTACGCATATTCTAACTATACTTTGCGCGTTTGCCAGTTTCTAGCCATTAATTTAATTTAAATTTTTCGTTTAGATATCAAAATGGATAAACCTAGTAAGTGTTTTTTTCAATTTGACAAATTTAAAACAAAGTAACACTTTCAACAATTTTAAAAACGTTTTGAGAATCCCTGAATGTGAATGATAAGTCTGATGATTTAATTGATAATAACGAATCAATAGAAAGTTTTGAAGAATAGACTCATTGGTAAGAATATTGTAAGTTTTCATAATTGTTTATAATTTTTCATATCATTAAGTTAAAATATATTTTAAAAATGCGGAAAATGACAAATTTTATCTGGTCATGTTATAAGAAAGTCGTGATTTTATTTACTTTGTGCTTATAGATTTCATTGTGAAAAAACCCCCAAAGTATATATTAATTGTATTTATTATTTAATGTTAATAGTCGTTATTACATAAATATTTATTGTAATATATTGAGACGTAATACAGTGTGAGACGCATATCATTGGAAAAAAATTAAATTAGAAAAACACACGTAATTTTAATTAATTTGTTTTTCTGTTCATTGTTTAATTGTTATTAATTATTAATAACCAGACGTTTCCAATAAATGAAATTAAAAACTGTCCCTAATATTGTTTTTTTTAAATCTACAAAGTTTATTCTACTGATTCATTGCACAAATCTCTAATTAATAACCAAGTAAGTGCACTTATTGTGTTTTTGAATTGGTCAAATATAAATTTTTTCCACGATCCAACAACTTTTTAACCTAGTAAGTGCAATAAATATCAGTACACAAGTAAATATATATATTATGTATATATATATATATATATATATATATGTAATGTATAAAAAGGTAATTTGGGTTTTACTAGTTTGGGTATTGTTCAAGCGGGTACTTTCACTGTAAGTTTTGCTTTCCTGTCATACTTGCCACGCGCGCTCTGGAGCTATGTTTTATTTATTTTGTTATTTGTCAGACATCAGGCCGTCGATTCTGAGTACTTCAGAGTGTACACGTGTCCCCACGCCCTTGTAGCCCCGGATGCGGCTCATGTTGGTAAATGTGTGTGGTTCGATCAAAGATAAGAGAGAGGTGGAGTTATGTCTTCACAAACCACGTGGTGTGGTAAGCGTAAATACTCCCGCACATCGAAAATCGGGAGACTTCTGCCACTGGAACTGCTTGATGAGTCCACGCTGATTCTTGTACCCGTCTCCCCTCCCCTCTTCTCATTCTAAATTGTAACTTAAATGTAATGTTCAATAAACCATATTACCTGCCTTAACTCTGAAACTTTACTTGAAATATCTGACGTCACAAATATATATATATATATATATATATATATTCTACATGTTGTCATCCTAATCTGTGACAATAATCAACGGTTAATTTGTTGCGCAAAAATACCATTTCATGCGGCTAAAAGAAAATATGTTTTATTGATTTTCTGGAAATTTTTAAATTTGTGCCTCACAGCGTTTTAAAGTTGGGCAGCCGAGATACGTACGGTACTAAAACCTCTGATACGTGCAGTACTAAAACAGGATTACTTCATCGAACTGAGCAAAATGCAGCATGGTTGGCCGGATTTATATAGATGTGCAATGTACGTACATTGGTACAGCTGCGATATCCTCCCTTTTCAGCGATATTCTGGCTTGGCGACTTTTTTGGCACGATAAATAACATGGTGTGGTAACAATATCGGTTTTCAGTTGTGTCTTGCGCCATCATGTTAACCCCAAAGGGGGTATAATTAGCATATCCCATGCTCCTTGTGGGCGGGACCCTTAAAATTATTTAAGATGTGCTGTTGAGTTTATTCTCTTCATTTCTTTCTTCTGGAACAACTTCGGTATCTTGTGGTGTCAGATAGTATTGACCTTTTTCGATTTTCAGTCATTTCTTTGATTATTTTTTTTTATCACTATGCCTTCCGTTTTGACAGTAGTTATGAAGTACCAGGAATTGTTGCAGGATAAGGTTTCTTGGATTTGTTCTAATAATAGGGCGACTTTAGAGAAGCCAGGATTTGTCAACAGAAAGTTCTTTGTCATCTCACAAACCGCAAACGGATTTCTCCTTTCACTATTTAGTGGTTTACACATTTTCGGCATTCTTGCCTCGAGAACAATATAAGTGCGTCTGACGCATTTTTAGAAAAAATTAGATATTTCAAATTCGATATTCGATATTTCAAAGCTGTATAATAAAATAGCAGCAAGTGCGACGTGAGGTTAAGTAGGGAATCGTCATAAATTTTATGTCGACATTTACTTTCTACCTCCAATTTTTCTTAAATATAATGTGTTACCATGAGTTTTTATATTCTAGTTATTTCTTGGTGTAATATACTCTAAACTAAATACACAAGGTATCCCTAAAACACTGACCTATACTTTTATTCCTTAAATAATTATCATAAACATATGCAATAATGTAAAAAAGGGTACATATTTTTATGGTATCGATTAAAATTTCGGGAGATTAAATTTAAATGAATGTGAAATTTATATTTATATTTTGCTTTCGTACAAAAAAAAAAAAAAAAAAAAAAAAAAAAAAAATTCGAGCTAGTAAAATGTGACCCATACATTAATAAGGTGGTGTACAAAACTTGAACATTTTATCTTAAAAAGTGTGGAGATCATGAAAATAAATATTTGCTGACTTAAACCAGTTTTTAATGCTTCTGGAAAGGAAAGAATGATTGCATCTGACGGGTCGTACACAAATTACGAAATAAAACAATGATTGCATAAATGTATAATACTTCTGCTATTACTGGTATTGTGTAGCCCCTCACCAACTTTCTTTAAACTATCTACGATAAAAATATCACGTTATACGAAAGCCTAAAACTTTGTACATCACCTCATTAATATATGGGCCATACTTTACTAACTGGGATTTGCTTTGTAAGGGCGCCATATAAAAATTTAAACTTTGTAAATATTTAGATTTAATTTTTGGGAAATGTTTAATCAATACCATAAAATTCTGTACCTTTTTTACTTAGTAATTTATTGTATACTAGCCGCCAAGGTGGAGAGCTTCGCTGCCGCATACCTCACTGTTCTTTATACTCAGTGCAGTGTCGACTCAATTTCTGGAATCATTTCAATGAAAATCAAGTTTCTTTGTTTTAACAGTATTTGTCATTTAATTTATTTAGGTTAGGGTTGCTACACATTTTGGGTGTCATCCTAAAAGCCGATCTTGAAACAGTAAATGGATAAAATGGGCTTTAGCCTAATGCATGGTGACATTTATTAGATGGGCGATAATGCTCCAAGTATTGTAAATTCGATATTTCAAAGCTGTAAAAAAGTCCCAAAGATCTTGCATATTTGTGTATTCATAAATGTTATTTTGTAATTTAGCTACTGCATGACATATGCGTGATCCATTTGACGTCATTGAACTGTCAATTTAGATGTTTGCGCATGTGTTATTATTATTGCACTCATGTTTACATCTAGCTCTTGCCGTTTGCAGCGTAGAAATATCGTCGATTTTAGTACCGCATACGTTAGCGTATTATATAAGTAGATGTCTATGATCAATATTTAAGGGATAAAATTTGATTATTAATAAGTAACTAAGGGCCAAGGCCTCCAGACTCGCTACGCTCGCTTTTCGTATGAGGCATTCGGCCCCTAATAAGGCTTATTCGTAAAAAAGACATAATTTCAACAGACAAAACCCGAAGATTGGATCAGATAGAATGTTACTGAGCTACACATTGCTTGGTTCTTGCAGGTTCATTGGTACATAAAAATTTAAACTTCACACTACAGTAGATCCCCTCACCCTCATAACACGGAAGATATTTTGTTATGGGATTCCGTGTTGTACGGTTCCTGAGCTATACTCCACCTAGACTGCGGATCCGCTTATAATCGCTGGAAAAATTATTTGCACTCTTCAGAAAAACAATGATATATAATTTTGCCATTCAAAAGTTATATTAATTAGGAGCTAAAGCATAATAATATCAGAACATCTGTTTCAGCTGTATTTTTAATTATGTAAAACCTATTGGACACCTTGCGATTTTGCCACCCATGGCGATTTTTCATTATTTGGCGACTTGCGTACATGTAAAGTTAATAAAAGCTTCGGAACAGATAGGATAGCTTTCCACCAATGGCGACTTTTCATTATTTGGCGATTCACACATGCTCACAACCTATATTTACTGTTCATTTAAGGTTACCGGAAAACCGTTTTCGATATTTTCATTTACATAATCGTTTGCAGATAGGCGTACTTAGCACCACTACAATACAATTATACCAACCCCTGATATAATTGTATTGGCATTACTGGCGTTATTGGCACCCTTGGCATTATTGGCGCCAAGATGGCATTATTGGCGCCCTTACAATTATACCATCTCGTCGCGCACAATTATACCATCTTATCATTAGATAGTATTAAAATTATACCATCTTGGCATTATGGGCGCCAAGATGGCATTATTGGCACCCTTACAATTATACCATCTCGTCGCGCTGGCAAATATCCAAAGTGTACTATAACTGCTTTAATGGCATAGTTAACGCCGCCAAATATTTCTACTGGTAGCCAATAATCCAGCTGGACCGAACCGGCTTTAAAATAATCTGCATTTTAATTATTTTTCATTTTCAAGATATTAGTTATTCTGTTTTGGAAAAACGGATAATCGCTAATTCTAAACTCCTGTTGTCTAAGCGAACTTACTATTTGAAAATTGTCAACTTTGTGTAACACATTTTCAGTTTCTTATTTTCTGTAGTTTTTATTTTGGCGTAAAATGGGTGTATTTCTACTTCATGTTTGACAATTTCACGTGATACTACATACTTGGAAGCGCTTTGTTGCAAAGGAATGAATGGTTTTATGCCAAATCTGGCAACCATTCTGTTTATTTTTTCAGTTTTTTATTAACCCATTTATGCCTAGCGTCCCTTTTTTGGGACGGCATTTTCGCTATTAGTCGAAAATGTTATTTATTTTTCCTAGCCTTTATTCATGAGTATTGAGCCTCAACTCTACAAAATATTTTAACATGACCAAGTAGGATGTTGATATTTCGATTTTTATGCATAATGATTTTAAAAGAAATCATCCCTTGTTCAAGAAGTTGACATCAGAAATTTATCTATTATTTCTGTTATCAGTAAAAATCGAAGAAAGTCGCAAAAATATCCAGGCACAAATGGGTTAAGAGATACTCGAGAGAGCTTGTTTCCGTATTTTAAAACAGCAAAACTTAAAATGCGACTCCATTTTAAGTAACCTGTAAAATCGTTGAAGTTATAAAATTATGGAAACTGACTTTTTTTTAGCTAAGTTCATCTTATAAAAAATTAGTACTTTGGGAATTCTCATGTAATACAATTTACCTATCACACTTAAGTTTATGATTTTAATCAGAAAATTTTATTTCTATGTAGTAGATTAATGCTTCCATAGTACATGCTTCAATAAGTTTTGTTAAATTTGTAACTTTTTACCTTGTAGTGTATAAAAGATGAGTATAAAACATAACACGAGAACCTTAAATCTTGACCAAGTATGTTAACTTTACCACTATTTGCTGCAGTAAAATTTCATAGATTTTTATTTTGCAAGTAATCAACACACACATACACATAAAGAAAACACAGAAAAGTTTTCGTATTTAAACTTATTTATTTACAAAAATATATTTTAAATTATACAAACTATTTACACAATTAAGAAAATAATAACTTTTCAATGAGTATTCTATAACTAAGCATGCATAAGTCAGTAAAATCTTACTGTTGTAGAAGCAAGCATGCCTTTTCTACATAATCACAATGGTTTAATATATTTTTTACAATCACAATACTAGTTATACACCAATAACAACACATAATTACACATGTTTTGCCATCCTTAGAATTAGCAAAATCTGAAAACGGTTGAAAAAATGTATTAAATAGCACATTTTGAAGATACTTCATATAGTCTTCAATGAAAATGTTTGAAAAAAATTCTCCGTCATAATTACAAGTACATTTGTTTTCGCATATCTCTCTTGCAATATACGACATGTCGACCATAAACCATGCTTTACTACTTATAAGACCCTCTCTTTCGTCAACATGTGTTCTATTCGAACAAGCATGTATCCTTTGCGAAGGATGGTCCTGAACCCGACCTATGTTTTTTAAAATTTCCTGATGTACTATATCCATTAATTGTTGTTTAGCCTGATTATAATTACAATGGGGTTCACCGTTACATTTTTGCGGCTTTAATTTTATAATTAAATGAGGTAGGGTCGTCGTATATAGCGTTTTTAAAATGCATTCCAATATTTCATTTCTCATTTCACAAAGTTTTAGTACTTGATCATTTAAAAGTGTTAAGGAAATTGGATTTAACGTGAATGAATCTCCGATTTTGTAAATTTGTTGTAGAATACATTTTCCATCATCATTAAATACAGGTAATTGATTATTACAAATAAAAGAGCTATTGTTATGACATATATTAAAATCTAATAGTTTTACAATAAATTCGATCCATGTGGAAGGGTTCATCACGACTCCCTGACCGGTTGGTATATGGTCTAATTGGGCGTTCTGAATAAATTGTCTAATATGAATCTTCAAGTCAGTTTTTTCATCGTGAAGTGAAACGTAGATAAGTCTTTCCAAGTGCCATGTACTATTTACAGAAGCATATAAGCTGTGGTAAAGATTATCCATCCAATCGTCCAACTTTGCTCTTTTCGGGGAAGGCTCATAAATGTACATTTTGGCAAATGTTAGGTTAATGTGCGGGTCTGTTACATAAGGTTCAGAAGGAATACCATGCGTTAAAAGTTTGTTGGTTGGGGGATATATCTTACACATTGAACCATGTTCTAATTTAATGGTAGTGGTTTCATAGTTCGCTGGTTTAAAATCCAAAGTTCGTTTAGATCCAAAACTTAGAATGCATACACCTGATGATAGGTCCAGATTAAAATATTCGTAGTTACCGTCTTCAATTTTAGGTTGTTCTTCAGAGCCTAAGTTCACTTGTACCATATTAAATTCATAATTTGTCACTTTCTGTAGAACGCATTTTTTGCAAAATGGGTATCCAAGAGTAAACAGAGACTGTTGCTCCACGTAAACTGTAATTGATTCCTTCATCAGCAAAAGTAATTACTTTACGGGTCGAGGAAATTTTCTTTTCACTACTTTGCAGGGGTAATTGAAACAATTCTTGCTGTAGCACATCAACATCACTTTTAGTATAAAACTCGGGGGAAATTTTCTTTTCAATACTTTGCAGAGGCTTTACATCTAAAGGCAATTGTATTATTTCTTGCAGCAACACATCAGCATCACTTTGAGTATAAAACTCGGGAGTGTATTCAATGTTAAAGTTATTTTCGATCGATTCAAGCAAAGACATTTTTGAAACTCGGTGAAAAATATATTAAAACTTAAAACATACGTCTGAAGTATAGGCGCACACAGCGTAAAGTGGGTCTCGCAACACACACCTGGCCACTTTATCTAACTAAAATGTCTTCCTACTGGTTCTAAGCAATCATGTGATTTCACCCAAGCGCCCTCTACCTTAAAACTTTCTCAACCCTGTAGATATTGCGTCATCTAGCATGTCTTAGCCTGTTAGAGAGAATTGCCACTAATTGCAAATAGTACATCCTGCCAGCAAACCTACCGGATATTGGATCAACACAGATTTGCACACGTCACTATCACGTGTCTTCTGCGCGTGTCACTTCCTTATCTCTTATCTGATCTGTGATGACTGATAAGAGAAAGCCAGTTCTCCAGTTGCCGTCAAATTTTTAGAGTTTATAGGTAAACTCTCCTGCAACGGACCCTTGTCCATTGTACAGCGGACCTAAGATGCAGTTTTGACCACATGCAACTAGAGTGTTGTCCGGTATTTTTGAGGTATTTAATTGCTCACATTTTTTCTGATGTATGTTGTGATTAGCTATCTTTTAGAGTAAAAATTTTAATAAGTTTATTAGCAGGTTTTAATTAATAATTTCAGTTTATGACTTTATTAAATAAAAGTTTTAGTTTATGAATTTATTAAAATGATGTCTACATCTTTGTAAAAATTAAGTATATAAAAAAAATTGAGTGCCTTTCATCGCAAGTGAAGAATCTTAACCCTATTTTTAATATTAGAATAATCATAATATATTTAGTACAAGTATAGCGTTTGGTCAATAGATATCCTATGCAATACTCCAATGCATTTGTCAAAATTAGATCATGTTTTTCAATAGTAAATACCTATTTTATAAATGAATACTCATTAATCTTAGTTAGTATAGTACAATGCGTATAATTTATTACTGCATTGTTCATCAAAACTTAACAAAAATAATTTGCTTTTATGCTTATCGTTCTATAGTATACTGATCTTTGCTAATTGTTTTACAGAAATTAATTTAATGATTCATTATTTTCCTAAACTAAGTAAAATACATTAATCGTTGTAGCCTAACTTTGATATTTTAATTCTATTTTAGGATATAATGCCGATCAAATACATGTATACTTTAAGGATAGGTTTCCACTATGTTTTCTGAAACATTGAAATGGCTTTAGATTAAGACAACCATATTTTTGAACGTAGAACTAAGCACATGTTCCCAATTCTGTACTGCAGCGTGCATATCCCCCTTACAAACTCCATGGTATTACCGTATCGGCAAACTAACCCAGTGTTATTTAACCGGTTTTCCCGATCTGAACACACTTCCTTATCGTCCATTCCTTATCTTATCAGTGGTTCGCCGTAGGCTTGGGATATTCAGTAAGAACGTGGTTTTTTCCTGCAGTGAATTATATAACGTTTGTGCATTATTTCAGTGTTACTGTATTATTATTATTATTATTATTATTATTACCTCTCGCTATGCAAGTCCAGTCATCACCAGTGTAAGTCGCCAAGTTTAACATTTTCTATGTATTATTTTAGTCACATATAGGATGATACCATAATTCTAATTTGTTTTTCCTGATTATCACAATTATTAATAAATTTCTAAACATGAATCATTGCTTGATTAGCTCTTATTTACATTTTTTCAAATTGCTTTAATTTAAAATAACTGTGTGGTTATTATAGTTTGGTAATTATATTTTACATTGGTCCGCATTTTGAGGTGCTCTAATTTTAAGTGTGATTTTTTTAATTCTATGTTAAAAGATTTTTGCATGTTTTCCTGTATTGTATTTTGGTGTTTTGCAAAAATTTGAGTTGGTAATCCAAAGAGTGTATTTTCCCCACTAGTGTAACGGAGCTCTATTAATAGCAATAGACTTGAAGTATTCGTACATTTTGTATACAAAAACTGGGGTTTGAGGGATATATGATGAAAGGGATTTCTCCTAATAGAAAATAAAGTCTGTATGTAATCTGTATTTCTGTAAATGCATACATTCTAATTAAGATTAAATTTTCACTTGCTAAATAAAGTATTGAATATTTTCATCATACATAAAATGGTATTCATTTAGTGTGGATCTGATAAATTGTAATAAGAAAAAAAAATTGTTTTAAGCGTTTAATATCTTAAAATTTATTATTTTATTGGTATTTAGTCTGAAAATAATATCCCTATTTTTAGCCAATGTGTGTATAAAAAATTTAGAATTAATCCAGATGATTACATGGAATAGCTAGCTGGAACGGAAAGTAGGGGGTAATGTATTTTAAATCATTACTCTATTTTCCGGACTTGCTAGCCTAGTTATCTTTAAGATAAAGCTGCCAGTGTAAGACGTGACTTGAAGTAAGTAAGAACCTTGTATTTTTTAGTTCAAGTAATTAGTATTTATGGTAACTCTTTGCAATTTAATAGCTTTCGCGATTAAAACTATAATTTTATCTAAGTAGTTGAAAGATATTTATGTAAAACTGTACATGCAATTTGTCTTAGTAAGCTAAAACGGATCTTCAATTTTTATCTTCAATAGTTCAAGTTTCTAAAAATAGTACTATCCACATGCAAATTTAAAGATATGTGTTAGTTAAAACTATACCTCTTTCTATAAAATATGTTAAGTGCATAAATAAAATACCACTCAAAAGGTTGATTCATGTATAAAACGATGCTTTCATAGAAATAATTATAAACTATCAAAGAAAGCTACAATTTTTGAAATAATTCTAAGTCCCACTAATCTGAAAAAATATATATTTACAGAGAAAAAGTAAATCCTAAACCATACTCTTTCGCCAACGGCTTAACCGTTAAGCATCACTGAAAAGAGGGGGAAATTCCCTGCACCGCGCCTGGGCAGAATTCTTACTGTATAATATTGTTTATCCCACTTTAAACTTTCTCGCAAATATTTCAAAGTATGAAAAACACACATCCAATCCTTATCTCTGCATTTCGTGAACCCACGCGCTTTATCTTTCTCAAGTGATTCACCCTCCGCTTCTGTATTCCATTATCATGTTTGTGTAATTCGCCCCCATCCTTACTGACCATCCCACAATCCTTACAATCCTCGGTGAGCCATCCTCCCAATCCTTACAATCCTTGGTGAGCCAAAACCCCTATATTACCTCTACTTTCCTCGGAATTTTTCGAAGGGATTTAAGTTTCGACTAAGGAATTTTCCTTAGTCGAAACTTAAATCCTAACGGTTTAGGAGGAAATAGGCCAACAAGCTTTGACAGCGCCAGCGGCCTTTACTTTTTTTTAGAATAGAGATATACCCAAATTAAATTTCATGCTGTTCTGGAAACTCGCGGAATCTTTTCGCAATCGAAAGATTTCGTTTTGTGTACACAGCTATTCTCATGTCCATGCAAACGATTTATTTGTGGGGGGGAGGGGGAAATGATAATAAACTGTGTAATCTGGAAAAGCTTTTTTAAACGAATTTGAATCCCAATTGTATGACGTCATATTCACGTGAAAAGGGTAATTTTGTCACGCAAATGATTTACTTTTTTGACTCTCCGAAATAAAATGATGCTGAAAATAGCGAAAAATCGCTTAAAAAGGAGGGAACGGGTGGATTTTCAGATTTTTTAAGAAGCGCAGATTGTTTTCTATATTTTTATACATGATCATGAAAATTTTCAAGCGGATCGTGCAAACGGTGAAGAAGTTATTAGGCTTTTTGTGTTAACTTTGTAAATTTCACGCGATTCTATAGATACTTGGAAACGCTTTGTTGCAAAGGAATGAATGATTTTATGCCAAATCTGGCAACCATTCTGTTTATTTTTCAGTTTTTTATTAATATCTTCTAAAATAATTCGATTTTCGAAATTTAAGTCAGCTTAGCAGGTTCCTCGGAATTTTTCGAATCTGTGGGCACCTTAGTCGAAACTCAAATCCCCACGGTTTAGGGAGGAGATAGGTCCACAAGCTATTGACAGCGCCAGCGGCCTTTACTTTTTTTTAGAATAGAGAGATACTAGCTGAAGTACCCGTCGTTGACGGGTTAGTACTGAATGCAAATTTCCAAAAAGCAAGAACTTTCGTCAGCAATGTAGGAGTACACAGAATGGGTGTAGTATACTGTCAAAAGTAAAGAAAACGAACTTATAATTTTTATGTATTGTTAAAATATTACAGGTTAGAGAGCAACTAAGTAATATCATTTCATTCGCTTTAGTCGTAGTTATATCATGCGCGAACGAATATTTCCGCATATTGAAATAATTTTCGCAAAATCTCAAAATCTAATCAGCATTTTTGAAAAATTGGAACCCTAGAATTTAAGTTGAATGTCAACCTATCATGTCACCAAATTTCGTTTCATTCCCTGCAGTCTTTATTTTGTGATGCTGGAACACAAATTTCAGCATTTTAAAATGATTTTCACAAAATCTCAAAATATAATCAAAATATTTTTTAAATTAAACACCTATAAATTAAGATTAGCAACTACATATCATATCACCAAATTTCGTATTAGTCGTTATTACGCGATGCTTGAAGAAATATAACCGCATTTTGAGAGAATTTTCACAAAATCTCAAAATCTAATTAAAATGTTTAAAAAATTGGACACCTATACTTTATGTTGAGTAAAAACCTATCATGTGACAAAATTTCATATCATTCGCTTTAGTCGTTATTACGTAATGCGTGAACAAAAATTCACTCAGTTTGAAACGATTTTCGCAAAATCGCAAAATCCGATCGATTTTTTTTTTTTTAGATGCTTATAGTTTAAGGTGAGTGATCACCTATCATTTCACCAAATATCATTTTTTCACCTTTGCAGTTATTACGTGATGTTCGAACACAAATTTACGCAGTTTGAAACGATTTTCGCAAAATCTCAAAATCTAATCAAAATTCGACGACAGTGTTTGAAGTTGAGTGACCACCTATCATGATACCAAATTTCATTTCAATCGCTTCAGTCGTTTTTACGTGATGCTCGAACACAAATTTACGCAGTTTGAAACGATTTTCACAAAATCTCAAAATCTAATCAAGATTTTTTTTAAAATTCGACGCCTATGTTTTAAGTTGAGTGACTACCAATCATGATACCAAAATTCATTTCAATCGCTTCTGTCGCTTTTACGTGATGCTCGAACAGGAATTTACGTAGTTTGAAACGATTTTCACAAAATCTCAAAATCTAATAAAGATTTTTTTTAATCGACGCCTATGTTTTAAGTTGAGTGACCACCAATCATGATATCAAAATTCATTTCCATCGCTTCAGTTGTTTTTACGTGATGCTCGCCTATGTTTTAAGTTGAGTGACCACCAATCATGATATCAAAATTCATTTCCATCGCTTCAGTTGTTTTTACGTGATGCTCGAACACAAATTTACGCAGTTTGAAACGATTTTCGAAAAATCTGAAAATCTAATCAAGATTTTTTAAAAATTCGATTCTTGTGTTTTAAGTTGAGTGACCACCTATCATGACACCAAATTGCATATCATTCGCTTCAGTCGTTTTTACGTGATGCTTAAACAAAAAAAGCGTCACGGTTAGAATGACAGAAGGACAGAATGACAGAACGACAGACAGACAAACTTTTTTTTGAGGGTCGTACCGGATTCTCAGGTGCTTGAAACGGATAGAAATCGCAAAATTTTTGAATTCCAAGAAATGTACAGACAAAAGTCTAATTTTATTTGTCTAATTTAATTCAATGTTACAAAGGAATATACTTTGTTTTGAAGAGGGGTGCTAAATATTCGATGGTCTGTGCCATCAGGGTTGCGCAAAAAGTAGTTTAATGTAAGGTGTCTCCTTTCCTTCTGTCCCAGACAGTGCATCCAGGCCCTGATTACCGCACAGGCCAACTAGGCCAAGGCCTAGGGCCCCCAAGTTTTAGAAGGCCCCAAAATTATTAAAATAGCTTATGTTCTATTCCTAAGAGAAATGAGTTATGATAAATTTTCTATAGTAATATAAATAGATACAGAGATGCACTTAAAAAATACATGCTACTGAGCAAAAGGGTTTGTTAAGGGTTGTCAGGAATAAAACAAACACCATGTAAAGATCCCAAGAATCGCACCATGAAGTATTCATTGACGTGACGTCATTCTGAAGCACAACTTCTACATTAAAAGCTAAAAATTTGTGAACTTAAAGTTAAAACTTTTTGTACAGGAGAGAGTTTGAAGCTAAAGCACCTCCCCCCTTATGCATGAAATTGCGAAGAAACAGTGGTGGAAACATTATAATAAGTGGTATGACCAACAAGAAATGACCACACAGGGGCCCCGCAAAAATGCTAGGCCTAGGGCCTCTGACTGTGATAGTCGGGCTCTGAGTGCATCAGCGAGGATCTTGGCTGATACATTTTGGATTGCTCATGCATTCACTAACAGCGTCTTGATTACTTCAGAAATATATCTACCCATATTGAGGACGTTCAAATTCAGCATCAGGAATTTGAGTTAGTTGAACTATCAAATGAATGAGTTTATAAAAAAATTCATCAAGTCTGTTATACAATGTTCGCAACATAGCTGTACGCACGGCAGTCGTTAATAGTTTCACTCGTCATATACTGTGATCAAAGATATTGCAAAGTACGCGTTCGAATTCCGATTTCTTTTATGAAATTCTTTGGAATGTGAGTGGCATCGAAGAAACAACCACGCCAATTGATTAGGAAATTCGGAACGAGCTATATCAATCTCAAAGTCCCCAAAAGGATTTCTGTTAATCTGAGTTTTTACTCTTTCTTCGAGAAATGGCAAAGCTCCACTGTGAATGCAAGCCCTGTTAAAACGTCGTAAACTATGATAGTATAAGTATCCACATTTGTGGTAGCTTTGTAGATACTTCGACTGTTTACCCAAAGTATTTGTCGACGTCTAGCTGTTCTATCTCGTTCTCCTTCCAAATACTGATCATCTGTTAAATCTTCTTGTGTTTGAGCTGCACGTTCACGCATTTGGCCCAAGTGCTGCTGCCGGTGATCATACATGTTTCCACAGCTCGTTTGTGAGCTACACTTTCATGCATTTACGTATTTGTCGTGTAATACACCTATGATAATTCTTTACGATTGAAATCGTAAATTTCTCTATAGTGCTTCAATTTAAACATAAAATAGTTATTTTTTCTAATTCAAAGAAAATACATCTTACACAAACAAATTCTATAAACGTAAATTCAGTCTTCTTACATAAATATAGATGCTATAAAAGTATAATCTTACATAAATATGCTTTAAACATAATTTTCTTTTATAAACTCACGCTTAAGAAAAGAAAAAAATGTAACGCAATTTAAATTATTAGAATAAAAGTACACTTCGAAATTGTATGAAATCAATCACAGAATAGATAAAAAATATTCTTTTACAATAACTTTAACAACTACTTAAACGCTAACAATAATAGAACAAACGGATGGACTGGAAAAAAGAACTTCCTCGAAGAATCAAGCCTCCAATGAATTAGCATCTATGATTCCAATGACCTCGAATGAATCAAAATTACAACATATCCCACTGTATAGTTAGGCTGATCCCTGACTCACTCACTCTGTCGCAATTCCGCTTCAACCACCCAAAAACAAAACTTTTACCGTCATTAATCCAAACAGATTAAAAAGTTATTGCTTAAAAACGTAAAATTCGCACGGTTGGTGCGCTCGGCCTGAAAATTTTCATATTTATGTAAAAAAAATCTGCAATACTTTAAAATCTGCAAATCCACCCGTTTCCTGATTTTTAAGCAATTTTTCACTATTTTCAGCTCCATTTTATTTCCGAGAGTTAAAAAAACAACAACAACAAAAAAAAAAAAAACAACTTAGCATTTGCGTGTCAAAATTAGATGTTGCAAGGGACGCTGACGTCATACTGAAGTCACGGCTGTCAGTCTTTGAAGGGAAAATTACGATTCCAATTCGCTTAAAATAGCTTGTCTAAATTACCCAGTTTAACTTCTTTTCAAAAATAAAATGGTTTTCTAAGCATTAAACATTGATATAAGGGAGCATGTTCTTACCAAACGAAATGTTTCGTATGCGAAAAGTTTCTGCAGTGTATGCAATCCGATTTCAGTATATAATAAAAATTGAATTGAATAAGAAGTGGGTAAATATTAAATATTCTGAGTGTCTTGCGCCCGTTGTAATTGTCTCCACTACAGGCTTTATCCTCTATAGTTTAATAAAAGTACACAACACAATCTAATCCACGGCTAAATTAGAATTGGAAAAAAAAAAAAATCTGAAACACTTTTATATTTTAAAAAGCACTAAAATGCTATATATTAAAAGCATAACAATCCATGCGTCGTCCCTGTTTTTCTTCCTTATTCCGTTGAGTTGGAATGTGTATCATTATTTATGAGTGTACCGTATTTTTCTACCTTGTCCCATAAAACTCAAATCTTTGAATTCGAAATGTATCTTAAAATCGTCTACCAAAACTCGTTCACAATCTTCGCCAAGCATATCCAATTATACTTTACCATTTCAAATACTGTTTGGAATGTGCATCATAATCCATGAGTGTGCCGTGTTTGTCTTCCTATTTAAGAATAATTAAATTATTTAATTATATTCCAACAAAACAACACACAGTTTTAAATGAAAATAACTTTTTTTTAAAATTCTTAAAAAGTTATGTAGCTAACGATCAATGGCGCTACAGTCGCTACAGTCCAAAATTTAAAATTTTACATTTTTCGGTCACGGGACCTACCTCAATCGTTTCAGTGGCCCCAAAAACCCCAGGTACGAAATTTAAAAAAAATCCTTAGAGCCGTTTTCGAGGTCTCTCGGACATACACGCATACAAACATTCCGCGTTTAATAGAGGAACGGATAAAAATGTTTTTATAAGGTTTTAATGAAAATACAAGTCTTATAATATAATTAAATATAGCTGCAATTAAATAATTAAAATAATTAAATAAAAATAATATTAAATATAGCCGCCCGGACATTGATATCACGTCTGTAACCATACATTATTTTCAACTTTTTAACGAACAAAATTGAAATTTCAGAATAGCAACACCTATGTAGCATTAGAATGTGCTCAAAAAAGAAATATAAGCAGACATCTTGAGTTTCTGGCTGAAAAAGCAGAATCATACTTGAGATAAATATTTTTATTGTATGTCATATGTGTTACCGTATAATTAATTTTATAAAATATATTTATTCGTTAATTTAATTCATTAATTTAGATAATTAGTTTTTTTAGTCTAAATGATTGTCTCTTTTTCATATCTTGTGGAATTATTTAGACTGATGAATTTTTTCTTTAAAATGCAATGTCCGTTACCAGTCATGTCTGTTACTATAAAAGTAATAGACATGAAAAGCAAAAATTAACAAAAGCATAAAAAATATTTGTAAACTGAAAATGCAACAATATATGGACAAAAGAACTCTATGTAATACATCACTTTCCGCTATTTTGTGTCGGACAGATGAAAAAATTTCAAAGTAAATGCCCGGTAACGCACATGACGAATTTCATCAAATCAGATAATGGAAAAATCTAAAAAATAAATATATAAATAAATAAAAGAAAAAAATACTTATTTTTTAAAAGAGCATTTTTGCATCTTATAACGGAACGAAAAAAATGCTATATACTGAAAGCGTATCCATAGGCGGCCCGAGGGGCGTGCGGGGCCTCTTCTCTATCATGTCTTATGAGATAGCAATAAAATGGCCCAGGAGCGGGGCCTCTATAAGCGCGGGGCCTTAAGCGATCGCCTACATTCGCACCCCCCTTGGGCCGGCCCTGGCGTATTATAATCCAAGTGTCGTCCCTATATTTTTTTTTTTTCTGATTCCACTAATTTAGAAAATATGCATGGTTATTCATGAATGATACTCAAAAAAAGTTCAGAAACAACGTATGTTTTCCATTATGGAAAAAAACTAATATTTTTAAATTGTATTTTTGCTTCTTAAATTTCCAACAGGCTCCCAATTTTGCAAAAAAGATCCATTTATCAATTGATACGATCGTTCACAGAATTCTGTGAGACTGTGTACGGTTTCACGCAATTTCCCATTTCCTAGAATTCAGCATACATTTTGAGGGCGGAAACTCCCGTCTCGCTCTGCTTCAAAGCTACGCCCCCGACAAATGTATGTTCAGAGCAACTTGTGAAAACTGTAAATTACAAGTTTTAGCTAGAACTCTTTTGAATAATAGTAAAAAAATTCAAGAAATCGAAATGTGAAATACGGGATTTGTTTTTACCTTTTAAAGCGTGCTTTTAATTTTATCGAAACTCGACGAGAATGCCGGTATTAGATTTACAAGATTCCAGTAAGGGGCGTGGCCAGGGGTGGCCGATAAGGCTGCAGCCACTCCCCCTAATAGGTGACCATAAAATATATAGAAAAATACATATTCGTGGATAAATTTTAAAGTTCCTCTAGAGTAATTTGGCGTTCATCAACGAACCAGAGCAAAATTTTCTCTTTTGATTTTTTCCCCCTTCGACGTATGCTGTTCTAACAGGAAAGATTTTAAACTACATTTATAAATTCTTTTTATTTTCTTCTTTTTTTTTTTTTTTTTTTTGTCTTTTAAAATTCTGTTTTATTTGTGAACATTTTTATGCAACAAAAAAAGGTGTGGAAACTCCCGTCTTGCTCTGCTTCAACACTACGCCCCAAAAAATGTATGTACAGAGAAACTTGTGAAAACTATAAATTACAAGTTTTAGCTAGAGCTCTTTGGAATAATAGTAAAAAAATTCAAGAAATCGAAATGTGAAATTCGGGGTTTGTTTTTACCTTTTAAAGTGTGCTTTTCATTTTATCGAAACTCGACGAGAATGCCGGTATTAGATTTACAAGATTCCAGGAAGGGGCGTGGCCAGGGGTGGCCGATAAGGCTGCAGCCACTCCCCCTAATACGTGACCATATGATATATAGAAAAATACATATTCGTGGATAAATTTTAAAGTTCCTCTAGAGTAATTTGGCGTTCATCAACGAACCAGAGCAAAATTTTCTTTTTTTATTTTTTTCCCCCTCCGACGTATGCTGTTCTAACAGGAAAGATTTTAAACTACATTTATAAATTCTTTTTTATTTTCTTCTTTTTTTTTGTCTTTTAAAATTCTGTTTTATTTGTGAACATTTTTATGCAACAAAAAAAGGTGTGGAAACTCCCGTCTTGCTCTGCTTCAACGCTACGCCCCCGAAAAATGTATGTACAGAGAAACTTGTGAAAACTATAAATTACAAGTTTTAGCTAGAGCTCTTTGGAATAATAGTAAAAAAATTCAAGAAATCGAAATGTGAAATTCGGGGTTTGTTTTTACCTTTTAAAGTGTGCTTTTCATTTTATCGAAACTCGACGAGAATGCCGGTATTAGATTTACAAGATTCCAGGAAGGGGCGTGGCCAGGGGTGGCCGATAAGGCTGCAGCCTCTCCCCCTAATAGGTGACCATAAGATATATAGAAAAATACATATTCGTGGATAAATTTTAAAGTTCCTCTAGAGTAATTTGGCGTTCATCAACGAACCAGAGCAAAATTTTCTCTTTTGATTTTTTCCCCCTTCGACGTATGCTGTTCTAACAGGAAAGATTTTAAACTACATTTATAAATTCTTTTTATTTTCTTCTTTTTTTTTTTTGTCTTTTAAAATTCTGTTTTATTTGTGAACATTTTTATGCAACAAAAAAAGGTGTGGAAACTCCCGTCTTGCTCTGCTTCAACGCTACGCCCCAAAAAATGTATGTACAGAGAAACTTGTGAAAACTATAAATTACAAGTTTTAGCTAGAGCTCTTTGGAATAATAGTAAAAAAAATGAAGAAATCGAAATGTGAAATTCGGGGTTTGTTTTTACCTTTTAAAGTGTGCTTTTCATTTTATCGAAACTCGACGAGAATGCCGGTATTAGATTTACAAGATTCCAGTAAGGGGCGTGGCCAGGGGTGGCCGATAAGGCTGCAGCCTCTCCCCCTAATAGGTGACCATAAGATATATAGAAAAATACATATTCGTGGATAAATTTTAAAGTTCCTCTAGAGTAATTTGGCGTTCATCAACGAACCAGAGCAAAATTTTCTCTTTTGATTTTTTCCCCCTTCGACGTATGCTGTTCTAACAGGAAAGATTTTAAACTACATTTATAAATTCTTTTTATTTTCTTCTTTTTTTTTTTTTTGTCTTTTAAAATTCTGTTTTATTTGTGAACATTTTTATGCAACAAAAAAAGGTGTGGAAACTCCCGTCTGGCTCTGCTTCAACGCTACGCCCCAAAAAATGTATGTACAGAGAAACTTGTGAAAACTATAAATTACAAGTTTTAGCTAGAACTCTTTTGAATAATAGTAAAAAAAATGAAGAAATCGAAATGTGAAATTCGGGGTTTGTTTTTACCTTTTAAAGTGTGCTTTTCATTTTATCGAAACTCTACGAGAATGCCGGTATTAGATTTACAAGATTCCAGTAAGGGGCGTGGCCAGGGGTGGCCGATAAGGCTGCAGCCTCTCCCCCTAATAGGTGACCATAAGATATATAGAAAAATACATATTCGTGGATAAATTTTAAAGTTCCTCTAGAGTAATTTGGCGTTCATCAACGAACCAGAGCAAAATTTTCTCTTTTGATTTTTTCCCCCTTCGACGTATGCTGTTCTAACAGGAAAGATTTTAAACTACATTTATAAATTCTTTTTATTTTCTTCTTTTTTTTTTTTTTGTCTTTTAAAATTCTGTTTTATTTGTGAACATTTTTATGCAACAAAAAAAGGTGTGGAAACTCATCGTCTCGCTCTGCTTCAACGCTACGCCCCCGAAAAATGTATGTACAGAGAAACTTGTGAAAACTATAAATTACAAGTTTTAGCTAGAGCTCTTTGGAATAATAGTAAAAAAATTGAAGAAATCGAAATGTGAAATTCGGGGTTTGTTTTTACCTTTTAAAGTGTGCTTTTCATTTTATCGAAACTCGACGAGAATGCCGGTATTAGATTTACAAGATTCCAGTAAGGGGCGTGGCCAGGGGTGGCCGATAAGGCTGCAGCCTCTCCCCCTAATAGGTGACCATAAGATATATAGAAAAATACATATTCGTGGATAAATTTTAAAGTTCCTCTAGAGTAATTTGGCGTTCATCAACGAACCAGAGCAAAATTTTCTCTTTTGATTTTTTTGCCCTTCGACGTATGTTGTTCTAACAGGAAAGATTATAAACTACATTTATAAATTCTTTTTTCTTCTTCTTTTTTTTTTTTGTCTTTTAAAATTCTGTTTTATTTGTGAACATTTTTATGCAACAAACAAAGGTGTGGCCCATTCCCGCAACCCTGAACAAGGAAAAAAAAAGATACAACATATTGATTTCAATATATTAACTCACCAGAAGTTAATGCAAGTACTTTTAAATATAAAAAATTCACCTCTGGCTGAATTTCGAATTAACTCGAAAAAAAATATTTTTTAATGTTTTTAAAAGTGCGGATGAATGCTAATAGCAATTCTCCGCGGATGTTACAGACAGAGGAAATAGACTACAGTAGGATGATCAGACATGGGCGGTCGGAGGAAAATAACCAAACCCCGCCCCGCCTTCATTGCCTCATTAATTTACCGCACGTACATATTCCAGGTGTATATATTCTATTTGAATTTTTTTGTGCGAGGTAGGATGAATCTTTAATTTTTGTATTTATTTGAATTAAAATAAATCGACTGAAATTTAGAAGATTCCATAAATTCTACTTTTTTCTTGGAATTTTGTAATCTTGCCGGCACAGCCAGCTGTCGTCAAAAAAAGGGTCTCTAGATCTGTGGCACGCGATGAACGTTTCGATCGCCCACCATCTTGCTGGTAGTTAAGTCGAGCGATGGCAACGGCTGCCCTTTTTTCAGCATTGGGAAAGGATTGCGCCTCAAAGTGTTATAGATGTCTATGATGAAAAGTCTAGGTTAGTGTTTTTGTTATACCTTGCATATTCATTTCGTGAGATTCACTGTAACAGAGCTTATTTGTTATTATTACTTTTATCTAATCTAGATTTTAATAGCCTCTTTTTCAGTTCTTTTCTTTCAGTTAATAAAGCCGATGTTTTTGCGCAGGCAGACATTTTTTCCGATCATCAGTTAATTATTTAAAATCAATATTTTGCGCATGCGTGATACTTTTTTTTTTTTTTTTCAATCGGCAATTAATTTGTCGCCAAGTCAATACAGAGCCGAAAAAAAAAGGTGATATCGAAGCTTTATTTAAATGTACATCTCAAAAATACACATAAAACTTCAGCTGTATAACCATCTTCAAAATTTCCAGTGGATATAAATTCGAACTTCAACTAACACTAAGCTAGCAATGCTCAGGCCAATTTTCAGCCCAGATTTTCAGCCAATTTTCATGTATAAAAATATAGAAAACAATCTGAGCTACTTTAAAAATCTAAAAAACCACCCGTTTCCTCATTTTTAGGTGATTTTTCGCTCTTTTCAGCTCTATTTTATTTCCGAGAGTCAAAAAAGAGAATCATTTGAGTGACAAAATTACCGTTTTCACGTGAAAATGACGTCATACAATTGGGATTCCAATTCGTTTAAAATAGTTTTTCCAGGTAACATAGTAATCTTTCTTTCATTAAAATAATCGTCTGCTGAAGCATTAACATAAGAGGTGTTGGGTACACAAAACGAAATCGTTCGAATGCGAAAAGATGCTGCGCATTTCCAGATGATCATGAAATTCGATTTGTGTATATAATAAAAATTGAATACGTAGTTATTTATTTTAGGTGGACGAAGATTAAATATATTAAGTGTAGACATATTTTCATCAAATGTATTTCTAACGTCTGTTGTAATTGCCGCCACAACGGGCTTTTTCTTCTAGTAGATAAAATAGCCTCAGAAATATATTATGTATCATGCGTATGATTTTGATACATTTTAGTAGAGCTAGTTTTCTGCTTAATAATAAGTAAAAGTTGTAGAAAAAGAATTTTTTTAACGCACATTGAAAGGGGAATGACCTTTATACTCTTACAAAGAAAATATGGTCATTTATTATGAAAAAAAGAAAAAAAAAACAGATGAAGCATTTCTATTTCTTTATTTAATCTCCAGGAGGAAAAATATATGGCAATGTAGAACGTAATATAATCATACATTTGTTTGGACATCTTAAGTTTTCGTATATCAATGGAAAAGACAAAATGATTGATTAGCTTCGTAAACGCATGGCATATTTTTACAACTCCATAAAACGCAGTAAATATTATAAATATTTAGAAGACTAAACTGTTGAAGTCGGCAAAATATTTAAACGCGCAATGTATCCAAGTTGTCTATCTTTATTATTTTTTAGCTCTAATACGTTTTTTCCAAAACTTACCGATAAGCCTTTACTTAGAAGAACATATTTTTTTGCTTTCGAGTGAATTTCTTCTGGCAACTTTTAGGCAGGATCGATAAGATACTGACTTTCACGTTCATTTATTACGCCAAAGAAAACGAATGTTATTTTGTTCGTGTTTACGTATTTTTGTACATCGCATTTCCGATTAATGTTAGGGAATAATTAATTGGGTTTTCGGGTGAAGTAATCGGATGAAGAGAAATGATATTTGATACTTCATGATGCAAATTGATTGTCTAGAACAGGGATGGGCAAACTACGGCCTGCGAGCCAAATCCGGCCAGCCGGAAGGTTTTATCCGGCACGCGGATGGAATTTTAATTTGCTGGTCCGACGGAAATTAAAAGAAAATGTATATTTATATATTATATATCTATATTGAGAACTATGAAGATGGCTGAAAAAACTGCATTTTGAGTTCGAACGCATATTTCACGATTTTAGTGCCATTCAAACAGAATTGGTTATTTTTATGCCTTTCAACGTAAATTGTGAAGCAGTGAGGTCAGATTTGCAGCTTGAATTAATTGAGTTGCGATCTAACAATCATCTCAAGCAGTTGTTCTAAATACGCCAGAGTTTTACAAATTATTATCGAAAGTAAGTTTCTCATCTTATATATGAAGGATCAACTTATATAATATGCGAACAAGTGTTTTCAACTATGAACCTTAGAAAGAATTCTTTCAGAAGTAGACAGACAGATGAGCATTTAGCTTCGTTGTTTAGAATCAGTACATCTCACTTCGAACCTCAATATAAGGAACTTTTAAAAATGAAATCGCTGCCATTCATCTCATTAACATATTTAAATTGTAATACTTGTATATTGTTTTTAAAATTTTAGAAAAAGTTATCTTGGCCCGCCAAATTTTTTTAAATTTCGATTTTGGTCCGCGACCGAAAAAGTTTGCCCATCCCTGTTCTACAGCCTAATGGGTAATCCTTCCTTGTAAGCAGTGGTGGATACAGAAATTGATTTTGGAGAAGAGTTAATTTAAAAAAAAGACAAATTGTAAAGCAAAATTTTACCCTAAAGCAATATAAATATTTAGAGGAGGGCCTATTTTATAAAAAGCTCCTGTCTCTCAGATAAATGTACAATGAAACAAAATGTTATCCTTGGGCAATGTTTTTGGAGTGTGGATAAAGCCTATAAAGACCACATATGGGCAACCCCCGAACATTTCAAATCCCCATAGAAAACCCGAATAAATCATTCAAAATTCCATAAAAATCTCAGATATACGGCCCGCGATTTCCCTAACATCCTAAAGTTTGGCCCGCAACTTTCCAAAGGTCGCCCATACCTGCTCTAGACCGTCATCTGGATTCACCACTGCCAGTAGTAACTGGGAGAACCAGTCAAGTTCTGTAAAAAGTGATTTACATGGTTAGTCTGGCATCCTGAATAGTGAATGTTTTGACAGAAGGGAGTCTTCCTTACTATTATTATTATTACTACCCATCAAAAGTGTAGTCAAAGATTATGTGATCTAAATTTGTATGTACCAAAATCAACTGTGGTAAGCTGCATGGTTAAAGTTTATATCGCATATTTATTGCAGGGGACGTGTATTTATCAAGAATGGCCCCTTCACATTTGCCACGAAATCATAGTACGAGTAGTTCTGCTATCACATCATTTTTAATGTAAAAGCTAGTTTACAGACTTGGCAGTCGTAGAAATTGACTGCCAAGTCTGTGAATTGTTATGATTAACAGGCTCCAAAGCCAAGTCTCTCCGTAAGGTTACGTTTCGTGGGAAGTGATTCTCATTCCGAATTTTTTTTAAGAACAGCGCTTCGTTTCGTTGATATGGATTTGATGCGCCATTTTGCTATGTAAATGGCTTTACTTATGCAGATGAATGTTTTGTTTTGCCTGCTGAGTTTTTTAGAATGCGAAATGGGTTACTATCTTGGTCAAAGTTAGACGCTATGCGCAGGGCCGACCTAAGGCGTGGGCGACCGCTACCGCACATGTTTTTTTCTTGGAGAGGGGCGCCGCAATGAAAAAAAATCTTTAAAAAATATGTGGTAAAATTTAAATATTTATGTATCTTACGTATGTGTGAATGCAAATCACTATATGGATGAGATTTTAGTTCAACAAATAAATTTTGCTTGAAGGTTCAGTAAAGAGACTAGCTTCAAGAAGCGTTTCTGTCCATTGTTTTGACTGAACTAAACGAATGTAGATAACTGAGTCTTCTATCACGTGTTTAGTCTGTCTGTCCCGTCGGCTTGCAAAGCTGACCGACCTGAAGGCAGTAGCGGATTCAGAGGAGGGGTCAGTCCCCCCCCAAAACCTTCAGTCCCCCCCAAAAGAGATTGCTAAAGGGTAACATTCTGCTTCATTATGCACTTTGAATATGTAAAGTGATCTTTTTTAATCACTTAGCCTCTCCGAAAAGTTTTTGCGTTGGTTTAGACTAAAATTTGGCTTTATTGTATATTTTGTTTGGTTGAAATAAGCTTTTTTTTTTTTTTTTTTTTTTTTTTTCCAAAATTTAGCCCTTCCCAAAAGAGAATTTCTGGATCCGCCACTGCCTGAAGGCAAACCTTACGTTACGTGAATAGTTAAGAGGCGGAAAGAGCAGCTTTCTGTTGTTTTGAGATATGTTTATGAAACAAATGAGCAAAAAGTTGAAATTTGCGAAAGTTTCCTATATTTCATCGAAATAATACATACTTCAGGAAAAGGATTGTCGGAAACCGTCTTAAAAAAACTACGGGAGTACGACTTGGATACTTCTAATTGCAGAGCCCAAGAGTATGATAATGGGGCAAATACGAAAGGCAAACACTCCGGACTGAAAAAAAAAAAAAAAAAAAATAAGACAGCCTTTTTTGTACCATGCACCTGTCATAGCCTAAACTTGGTATTGAGCGATGTCGCAAAATCCTCAGTACCAACACCAACAGTTACTCTTTTTGGAACAATTCAGCGATTGTTAGTGTTTCTTAGCTGGTCGGCAAAAAGTTGGAGGATATTGTTAGACTGTCGCAGTTAGATAAGGCATCATCATTATTTGAGCGTTCTCTTACATTAAAAAAACTTTGTGCAACTCGCTGTGGGAAGCACGAATTTTTTTTTTTTTTCTAATGGGCGGGTACTTTGCCGATTAGGCATTGTCCCTGACAACGGCCCGAAGGTGTTGGCCACTTTATTATGGGGGCACCTAGTAGGTGGACCAAATTCGCCCCCATATGAAGGGACGGACATGATAACCGCGCCCAGTCGGGGATCGAACCCCGGCCGCCGGGAGTTGAACTCGAAACCGGAGTACGGTGCTTTACCCACCATATATCTCGGTCGGCCTGGGAAGCACGAATTGAATCGCTGAAAGCTATAAGATATCAGATGGTGCACGGACCTGCACGAGGATGCATCATTTGAAGATGAAGTTAGAAGTGAGGCAAATTCCTTATCCGAAGCTATAGAAGATTTTGTCTTCTTAGTGTTACTGATTGCACGGTATACCCTAGTTGAAATAAACATCACTAGCAAAATATTGTAATCAAAGAACGTGAATTTACCTCAAGCTGTATCTATTTTGAAGTCCGTTGGGGACTTTTTGGCAGATTTCCGCGAAAACGTATTTTTTAGTATTTTATTGAAAGCGAAAAAGTTGGCCGAAGATTTAGAAGTGGAAGGAAAATTCAAAACACCGCGGGTTAGAAGGAATAAGAAGCAGTTTGATTATAAGGCCGATGACGAAGCACCGATTGATCCCCAAGAGCGTTTGAGAGTTGATTTTTTTTTTTTTTAACCATTTGTTGAGACAACTCAAATGGCTGTTCAAGAGAGATTCGAACAACTCAAGGACAGGATGTCAAATTTTAATTTTTTTTTTTTTAAACTTGATGAAATACCCAACAGAGATGACTTGTTAGTTAAATGCAAAGACTTAGATCTCCTTTCGGATGGGGGATGACAGTGACATCAAAGGAGTTGAGTTATGCGAAGAAGAGCTGATCTCTATCAAGAACCTCATCCGAAATAAAGGTACTAAACGCTTTTACTTTTTAGGTATTCAGATTTTACCAGCTTGATTTATGGTTCAGTTAGTTAATTCATAATGGTTTTAGGCTCCAACAGTTTTTTTTTCAGGATTAAAAACAGTTTTTTAATTTCTCTTTGTTTGATTTTAGGCGAGAGAACGCCTCTGAACGTGCTGAACTTTTTGCTGGAAACTGGATCTGCAAACGCTTGTGTAAAAGGGTTGCTTTGCGAATACTTCTGACAGTGCCGTCGTCGGTAGTGTCGGCTGAGCGAAGTTTTTCTCAATTAAGAATAATAAAAACTTACCTAAGGCCTACTCTTTCTGGGGAAAGACTGAACAATCTTTCAAATTTGTCCATTGAAAATAATATTTCATCGTCATTAGATTATGATACTTTAACAAAAACATTTTCGGCTGTTAAAGCTAGGAAGATTCATTGCTATAATAGATTATTTTAATCAATTTTCCGTAGTCCTTTTGTTTTTTCATTTTTCACACTACTGCTACCATTTATAGTTACATTGATGTACCTTTTCTAGAAAAGTGAAAACCAAAGTTTATAAATCTGAACATTTTCGTACTTTCTTTAATGTACTGACAATATTAAAACAAATAAAACTTTTGCTATAGTTAAAAATGTGTCTGTCATTTTCTACCACACAAAACCATGCGAGTAAACTGAGTAAAAGTATTTGTTAGGAGCTTGCTCGTTACACAAGTACAGTACAACACGCTAACTGAAGTTTGAAAAGGAGAGTAAAATAATTAATACTAGAAGAAGTTGTTAAAAAAAATAAAAATGAATTAATGAAAAGATACTAAATACTCCACTTTAATATTTACTATTTAATAAATCATATTAGTTTTAGCTTTTGATTTTTAGTCCCTTCAAAATATCATTTTTAGGTATGACGTTCCCATTAATTTCAATTATAGAGCACACTTATTCCTTACGGGGTTTCTTGTATTAATTTTTACTGAAAGGAGCGCCAAAACTCATTCTTGCACACACAGAATTTTGCTCTTATGCCGGCCCTGGCTGTGCGGTTGAGTTGTACAAAGTAAACAGGGCATTGCTGTTCACACAAGTGCATATTGGTCCCAGCAAGCGCACACACGTATAAATTACGTATTCTCGATGTCGAAAATAGGTCGAGGAAAAATTACAGCAAAAAATAGTGTTTAAAAGAGATCACACATACATTGTGTTGTCGACACAATGTATGTTTGATCTAGACGTTATAAAGAGCCGTTCTATGTTGGTCAGGGAGGCGGCTGATCTTCGACTGTTATGTTGGTCACCCACACGAGGTCTATGTTCCGTCAACAGATCGCCGATTTTCCGCTAATGGTTTCGGCTGTCTCAGAGACCCGTTTTGTCTCCTTCGGAAATGGATAGCTTGACAACTGTCAGAGTTTGATTAAATTTTCCAGGTGTCCGGCCAGATTTCATGAGCGTCAATGTGTGCTTGCTTAAAGCGCTCGAGATCGAAGAGCATATCTACTATTTCCACTACATGAACATTGTGGTAACTACACCTGAGTGACAGTAACATGAAATTCTCTAGAAACACGATATACGTACGTATGTTCATTATTTTGGTAACCTTCTGTATAAGAGTCCGAAATTTCAACTTATACATCCATCGGAGATCTGAAGACACGAATGCAGTAAAATCTATCTTAAATGGAACATCTTTTGAACTAAAGCTTGTATAAAACTGAAATTCCTCCTGGTTGGTTGAATTACACCTCGTCTCCCTTATTTCACCGACCCACTTAAAAGCTTAAAACAAGAATTTAAAACTATTCGTATATTTATGCACCTTAAATACATGTTTTTGAACATTTTTTATTCAACTTACAGTACGTATGGCCATTTAAAAAAAAAAAAAAAAAAACGTAGCTGATATGTGGTCTCTAGGAGCCGGTCTGTTTAACAAAAATTGGCTTTTAGAAATGTTTTGGTTCTTTGCAGTTTCATTTAAAACAGTTTTTATGCTACAGAGTGCCCCCTAAAGGTGGTAACGGGCTTTAATTCTTTATCTATTAGAGATAAGAGGTCAGTGTAAATTGAAAAAATGCTCAAAATAAGGTCGGAAATAAGACTCCGTTAAGAAAAAATTCCTCTTGTTCATTTTCAAAAAGTTACACTTTTTAAATTTGTATACGGCCCCCGTGCAAAACAATTCTCAGTTAATAAAATTTGCAGCATACACTTATGAAGTGAGATACAAATTTTGAGAATTATACCTCAAAAAGTGTCTGAGATATGTAGGTAAATATAGCACTTACTTAAACCACTTTTCAATAGCCCTCGAAGGGGAAAAAATCACGTCAAATGATCGCATTTCAGGGGTCGTACAGAAATTATGAAAGAAAATCTTTTTTTTCCACTTTCTCAATAAACGTTTACATTCAAAATCGCTTAATAATCCCCGACCCTCTTTCTTTAAAGATATATCTGCGACATTGTATGATGAAAGGCTCAAATTTGGTACATCACCTCATGAGTGAATGGGACACATTTTACTCATTGGGGAATGATTTTGTACGGGGGGTCGTACACAAATTTAAAAAGTGTAACTTTTTGTAAATGTACGAGAGAAATTTCTTCTTAGTGGAATCACTTCCGACTTTATTTGAACATTTTTTTTTTCTTTTGCACACCCCATTTATCTCTAATAAATAAAGATTTAAAGTCTGTGACCACCTTTTTGAGACACTCTGAATAGTATAATATGAAAATAATGAGAAATAAAAAAGACTACAAAAGTTTAAAAATGCCTTTATTTTATTTTTTCTTCTGTTACTTACACACAAGGAATTAAACTAAAATTGATAAAAATTTGAAGTATGCAACTCCATTTCTTCAGTTTCGTAACATTCATAACCAGATCCGGTTCAGTATTGGAGCCCTATAAAATAGTGTGAGCTCAAAATGATAAAACATATGCACTGTACACAGTGCGGGGAGAAGAGAATCTTAAAAGATGTTTTAAATTCTAGCTGCTCGACAGACAAGAGAAAAGTATCATTTTACATAAGTGAATATTCTCTATTATTCTGAAAATTATTTTTGTCTTAGAGGGTCACCTATACATATTAAAAGAGAACCCAAGTTTGCAGAGTTCAATAACAACCCTGTCTTTTCACGTAATATTAGAAATTTATATGGGGGGAAATGTATTACTTTTTAAAAAGTAGAGAAAGAAATTTTGCAAAGAACTGAAAAAATACCTTTTTAATGTTAAGCCGAAATTTCGAACCCTATTGCCATAAATTCTAAAATACTTGAATGTATTTCATTATACTTTGTTTAAAAAGGTAATTTATAAAAACCTAAAGATAAACGGTAATGGCATTTTTGGATTATAAATCTTCTTCCCACCAATTACGAATTATTAAATCGTGCTTTAAAAAAAAAATTCGAGACAGGAACATACATAAGTTTATTTTCATTTGAATTAGTATACTTCTCAAAACCTCACACTTAAAATTTAGTTCCATTTAACATTAAAAATATCAGTTCGTATAGTTAAGAGCGAGCCTTAAGGTCACTTCTCAGTTTTTTAGAAACGGAGCTAATTATTAATACAGTCCCTATTTGAAATCTCTCAATTTTTAATTGTAATTCAATTTATATTCGTGGTGATTGGTGCTCAAGAAAGTGATTAAGCTAATATAAAATATATATATATACTGGAAATTTAAAATTTAAATAAAAAATAAGAATTCAGATGATCCCTCAAAAAGTTAAAATTCATGTAGGAGGACAGGAAACATTCATCATTCAACCATGAATATAGGTTTAATTAGCTTATTTCTGTGACAATACATTGCACAGTTCGAACATTTTTTACTTAAAACTTTTTACATGGCAAATGATTGTTAAAGATATGATGCAATTTTTAATTCCGTTTTATTTTAATTTTATTAGTTTTAATTGTTCTATTATTAATCATAAAGATTACTAATCTCCTTGTAAAAACTCTGTGCATGTTACTATTGAGTTCCGAAAATTTTAACAGCATAAAAAACAAATTTGGATATAAGTAATCGAAAATGAAATTGAATAAATACCGTTTTCAAGCGAACAAACTTTTACATCTGAGCCGTTCACAGGGCTACTAAATAATAATAATAATAATAATAATAATAATAATAATAATACGTTCAGAAATGCATCCAAAACTTTGTTGAAGATGAGATTTTTATGGGATACTTACTTCACAACTCATCAAATCGCTAAGACAATATTGCATAAGTTGTGTGGATGGACCACCATATTTTGACAGACCCTCCTTTTGATCCATGAAAAAATTTAATTCAGGAAGCATGCTAGTGAAATGCTTGAGGAAGTGATAACTAAGAATATTACGATGATATCGACAGAAGAAAATCCTTTACAAATGAGAGCATATCACAATAAGAAATAGCAAATAATTTAAATACGATAAAATACGTCTTTAACAGGGTTGTTATGATTTTGCCCAACCCGAAAAAGCCCGGGTGGGTTTTTTCGAAAAAGCCCACTTGAAAAGACCCTATAAAAAACCCAACTGTTTTTTTTTTTGAAAATTTCAACTTTAATTGCATAGTTAATACATCTCTTAATATCAGTACACCACTTGTAAAGTTTATAAACAGCTCCCTATCTCCCCCCACAATATCACTACCAAAGGAAAAAAAATTAGACTTCACATAGGCATAAAACCTTTCTAGAGATAATTTTTGTGCGTATCTGTATTAAAATGAATAAGGATTTTTTAACCATAAAAAATCATTAGTTTAAAAAGTTCTAATTAAGCACTAGTATATCACTGTTAAAATTATTACTAATAGTCCGTCTATCTAAGAGCAAACCATGAGTGGGGTTGTTATTGTTATTGATTTATATGTTTTTACATGCATGATTAATATAATTGTAATTAGTTATTACTATTAATTTAACCATTTTTTATTTATAATTGATTTTTGTGATCAATTAGTTGCTTTAAGTTGTATTTAGTAATAAGCAAATTTTTTTTCAAATATCCTGAAACCCCATCCCTTCCTCGGAAAAAACCCCGATAGAACTCCCAAAAACCCAGATAAAAACCCCAAAACCCTGAAAAAAACCCCCAAAAGTCTGAATAAACCCAGTGGGTTGGGTTTTTTTCTGAAAAAAAACGCGGGTTTTTAAAAACCCTGGTCTTAAATCTTAAAAAAAAATTTTTTTTCCATGTTGCATACTAATATACTGAGGTGATTTAAGAAAATTTAATTTAGCTCATTAGTTAAATTTTTTTATTTTTAATAATCCTTATTTCTTTCCCATGGGAAATATTACCACTGCCTTTTTGTTGCATAAATATACCACCGCCTTTTTGCTACTATTGAAAGCTAGGAACCTTATTTTTTTTCTTAATAAACCTTTGTTTGTTTTTTATAAATTTTGTATTTATAACAACAAAGATATTTAGATGAAATAGAAACAATTAATTGGAAGTTATATATGCTCAGATAAAATGGCTTTCCAGTGCATTCTTTTCACGTAAAGGCTAATCTTTACTGTGAAAATAACCGCCACTGGTTAGTATTAAGGAGCTTTATTTATTTATTTATTTAATTATTTTTCAAAAGTTATCAATAGATGGAAATTCTAATGACATGCGTTAAAATAGCTTATTATATGGACATTTAAGAACTGTAAAATTTGATTGTAAGTATACTTTCCACGATGATAAAAAGGGTAAAAGGGAGTTTTGGGCTGATTTTTCTAGTGTTGCATCACAAAAGCGACTACACCGTCCCTTTCCCCAATTTAACTCTATTTTATAAAGAAAATTCGATTGAAACATGTTAAAACGGTGACTGAGCAGCTGGTAGGGCAAATTATAGTAAGTCAGAGCCGATGCCGGAATTTTTTTTTCTGAATTGGGAGTTAGATAGCTTTTTGGTTTGACAAGTTAGTCAGAAAATAAATATAATATATAAATATGCAGTTGGATCTTTCTAAATCGGGTGAAGTCAGTTACAGAAGCATTGCGGATCACTCACTATCTAGCACTGAACTAAAGGCACGTTTGAAAACGTCAGAAAATGAAATTACCTGCATAACTGGACGACGAATTTGTTTGTGTAATACATAAATGACAGAGCTACCCTTGCAATTAGTCATTTAAATTCTCCTTTTTGTTGAATTCGTATGTTCGATGTGTATTAGCTCAGAAAGCTTATTTTACTTGTTGCTGCCCTAACTGTTTCGCTTAAACACATGTGAAATTAAAGGCCATATTAAAAGTGCAAACAATAATGTCTTCATGACTACTACAACTGTGTGACGCATTACTCGATAAATAAAACTAACAGAATTTGAATTCGTGTGTTCGATGTGTATTAGTTCAGAAAGCTTATTTTACTCGTTGCTGTCATACTCGTTCGGCAGAATATACACGCAGATGAAATTAAAGGTCCTGCTCAAAGTGCAAACAATAATGTCTCCATGACTACTACAACTGTGCACCGAGTTACTCGATAAATAAAACTAATAGAATCTGAAATACCGAATGAAACTGAATAGATAAGTTCTATGTAACTCGGGAGCATTTTTAATGTTTACATCATCAATATTCTGGGTTATCCCCGAAATTCAATCCCGCCAAAGTAAAATAAAACGAAAAATAAAGCTTTCGGCCATTGCCGATTCTCATTTCCTCTTTCCTTTTCCATTTCCGACGCCAGCAATGCCAAGAGAGATTGGCGTAGCTAATAAATGCAAGTCCTTTTCCTTTTAAGTGAGGGCGATTTTCAGTCACTCAAACGGTTGCGATTACTGTAGCTGAAAAATTAAAAGTATGCAAATTTTTGTTTCACACAGTAAACAGACTCTCTTTTAAATGAAAGTAAAAAAAAAAATATTTTTATGCCCTATAAACTTAAAGCTAAAAACAACGTTAAATCTTTTAGACCTGTGTTTACCAACCTTTAATATCTTTGGTCATTCAGAAATAGAAAAAAATGCAGCTGGCTGTGCCGCACACCAAGCTGTCGTCAAAAGAAGGGCCTCTAGATCTGTGGCTTGCGATCAACGTTTCGATCGTCCGCCCTCTTGCTGGTCGTTAAGTCGAGCGGTGGCAACGGCTGCCCTTTTTTCAGCATTGGGCAATTTATCCAGCTGGTTTCGCATTCTTACATTTTTCAGCAGATGTCAGTGCTGTAAAAAAGTATCGCGACCATTTTTTTACGGGAAATGACGTGCTAAAAAGTAAAGGATTCTCGAGGAGCTATATGTCACCTGCAACTATTTTCATAGAAATCAAATCTATTCTTCGTGACTGGCAACAGTCAAAACGTCAGAGTTTGGTGTTCCCAGAGCGGGAACACTGCGCGTTAAAGGTTTAAATGAAAACTGTGTGACGCGGAAACAAAAGTCCACTTGAAAAAGAAGTCCTTGTTCAAGAAATTTTTACTCATCATGTGCATAGTCTCAGCGGTTCCCAAACTTTCAACACCGTGTCCTCCCAGCAAAGGATAATTTACGATAGCGTCCCCTCTCCTTCGCAATTCTCAGCATACATACAGTGTCTCATTCTTCAACAATGAACATTGAATCGACTTTTCTGCAAAATAATGTAATTGGTAAAGTTTGAATTAAGATTTTAAGCGAAAACAGATATGTTTTTGAGAAAAAAAATAAGAAGATCACTTTTTAAAACATGCATTATCAACTAGCTGTTTGCCAGTTTTTGTCGCGCCCCAACGGAGCGTGTCGGCGCCTTACTGCTTGGGAACCTCTGGTCTAAGCAGTGGCGTAGTGAGGGGGCAAGGAATCTATCATGTACCGGGCGCCAAATTAGTCTTAAGAAGAGAGGGAGGGGCGCCAGAAATGTATCGTGCACCGGACGGTGGTTTTGCTGGCTACGCCACTGGGTATAAACATTTACGTTTTTTTCTAGCTCTTGGTAAATGTCATGTGAGCTAAAGCAACGAGGAGGTTGCTAATGGAAATCTCTTTAGCAGTGATAGCAGAAACGAATGACCTTATTCAAATTTAGTATACAGGTTGATTATAAAGTAACTATACATTCTTGTGATAATAGCATTTTATCGTATTAATTACATTAGAAAGAAAACATATGTCATATCAAAATACAATTTTATTGGGTTGCTCGGGAAGTACTAATTTCATTTTTTCCCAACAGAGGATTTAATTGTATTTTTCCACAGCCAACTTCACACTTAAGCCGCCTAATATTTATGTATTTTCACAGCTTATATAGTAAGCTCGCTATCGGAAAAAGTTCGATTGATTCTGGGCCATAGTTTTTGGCTGGTACTCTTTCAAATACGGAAACTGAAAAGCGGCATTTTCGACATGTTTTGCTTTTTCTCGATCGAAAAGGTAAAAACACTGTTTAAGAAAGAAAAAACTGGTCCGATGTGAATGGTATTCAGAGAACGCCAGTGCCAAAAATGGTTTTCAAAATTTGGATCCGGCAATTTTGATGTTAAAGAAGCACTACGTTCTGAAAGGCCAATGGAAGCTGATGAAGACACAATCAAGATATTAACGGTGTTATTCGAAAAAATCATGCGATTTTGGTACATAATTACAAATAAACTAATTATGCCAGGCACTTCAAAATTTTGAAACTGTCTCTTTACAAGCTGTATTACAAACTGCGAAGACAGGCCAATCTGTATCAGTTTCAAAACTTTTAGAAAAAATTCTTAAAAATCGGAAATTTTCGCAAAGCGTGTCACTCTTCGAAAAATCTTGCAGCTCAGATCCATGTTTAAGAATTTTTTCTGAAAATTTCACAAAAGCCACAGCGTTTTCGCTTATCGCAGTGTGTAAAACAGCTTATGAAGAACCATCTGGAATTTTTTGGAGACCATGGTGATATTAGTTTATTTCAATTTGTGTACCAAGACTAAAAACAGAGTTCTTTTTTTTCGAAGAACAGCCTTAATTGATGAAAACCGGCGAATAACAACTTGTGGGATAGCTGAAAAATTTAATTTATCAAATTCGACCCTTCATGATTATTTGAAATGCCTCAAAGCTCGATATATGAGTTCTTCGTGTTCTTAAAAAACGAAATGTCTCTCTGAAAAACCCGTGCCTCGCATGCATATCCCGTCAGGAGGTAACATGTACTTCGATTTAATAGAGCATTTCTTGGAGTTACAATTTAGAAGTGATGGAAATATGGTTACCGTTATGCTTCAACAAGACGGAATACTGTCCGAATTCGTCCTGACTGTTCGGGACTACCTCAATCACGTTTTCTCGGCAGATGAATTGGTCGGAGCTCGCCAAGAATGTGGGCTTCACCGTCACCCGATTGGATCACCCATAGGTTTCTTTTCAGGGTGATTTATAAAATCCATTTATATCTGGAGAAGATATGCAAGATTGAACAGCTTAAATAACAGGTTGCTGCCGCTATTCAGGACATTACACCAGCTGCACAGAGCCATATACTCTGTGCCACAATGAAATGCCAAGTGATGTGGCGAGCTGAACAAAGGGGACACATTGAAAAGTTAAAATTGTGTCCTGATATGATATACGTTTGATTTATAATGTAATCGATAACATCGTTTTGATTATCACAGGAATGTATAGCTTGTTGCTTTATAATAATCACGAATTGCACCTTTTTATAATACGTATATCAATAAGCAGAAGATTTTCAGTATCAGAGAATAGTATCCTTGCATTTCGATTTTCTCACGGCCATGACTTCAACAATTTTGTAAATTAAATAAATAAATGAAAGACAAGTCAAATATAAAAATTAGAGTACTGAAAATTAAAATGACCTTTCTTACCACAGTGCTCCATCTTATTCCTCTTTGGGTGGAAAATTGGTCTTCAAGTCTTTTCAATTCCTCTTTTCTTTGCACTGGCGAACAAGGATCCGTTTAGTTAAGCAGTCGTGCGCAGGTAAACTAACACGACGCTACCTGCGGCACTACTACTTAGCCACTAGGAACCAGAATAATTCTCTGGAGCTCGAAAAGTCTTGAGTTTTGCACATGATGCATGTTCCCAACTCGTTCCAAATTGTGAGTTCCAGAGCGTGTCTCATTCGGATTGCTTCGTAATGAATGAGGAATACAGAGCCTGAAATTATGAAAGTTTACAAGAAAAATATAAAATCATTTACACAAACAAGTAAAAATTATAATGAAAGCATTCTAAAAAATGCAGACATAACATGAAAAGCGCAATAAAAAAAGTACATTCATTTATGTTTGGATTCGTCTAAGACGGCTTTATGCTGGAAAACTAATTCTAGTTAATAAATTACAAAATTCAGAATTAATTTTATAATGTTTTGAAAGTCACTAACATACTCACAATTGATAATTTATTGTGTTAATCTTCAATAGAAAGAAGAATTAAATGCCCTGGGTTTATATGGATCGGAGTTAAGAATATTTGATAAATAAAATGAACACGACAATTTCAAGGATAGAGCGCCTTTATAGTGACTATGATTATCTTCACTTTACTTTCTTAGATTCCTTCTTCAATGCATTCAAAACATTTCAGAACCGAAAAGGGTAACTAAAAACATTAATCCTACCTTAAAAGTTTCATCCTCGTATTTAGGGTTCAATATTAACATGTAAATGTTGCTTTTCTAATTAATCCTGCAAAATCCTTTTAAATATACAGTTACTACTTAAAAAATTATCATTCATACTCAAGAGTATTCAGAAATCAAAAGCTTTTAATATCCTTCTTTACAACTTTACAATGGCCTGGGTCAGCTGCCGATAATAGGTTAGCTCACTACGAGGGCCGAAGATGTTGGTCATTTCACTATGGGGTCCCCTAGTAGGCAGGCAATCGTTGTACCCTATGAGTGGTCTCTTAGTTTTGAATCAATTCCAGATGAGAGTTTGGATTGGTGTTCCCAGAAGTATTGCTTAATCACGGAGAACATTGGAGCCACGACAGATTTTACGTGCACCAGTTTCCCTTAGAGTTCACAGTGGACCCAGTCGAGAGCAAGAATCCGAGAGAAATAATTTAAAAATTAATTTTAAATTTTATTGGAGAGTAATTTTTTTTGTTTCATGACGTAATAAATAATTTTCATAAATTAAAAATAAAATTGTTGATAGAAATTGAGCTCCCTAGAAGCTTATGGTTAAGTCGTTTTGAATATAACTCGCAATTATGGGATACCCAAAAACATTTTTAAGGATTTACTTTTAAAACTCGCATGCAGTGGCGGCTCATCATTAGGGGCCAGAGGGGCCTGGCCCCACCTGATATTTCAAAAGTTTCTTTTCAATTATAATGCAAAATTTGTATTCTTTTAAAATCAGTTTACTTTAATAAAGGTGTCTGCGTGTATTTTATTCTATTTTGATTTAAAATGGATAAAAGGAATATTTAAAGGAGCATTTTTTATGCCAGCTTTGTCCCTTAATCCAAATATGTAAAGCGAGCCATCATTCAAATCCTACGGCCGCGCCGTGGCATCTCCAATGTATTCCCCATTGAAGCACTCTGGGGCCCGAGAAATGAAGCCCGAATATATTTGCACCAAGCACAGCAGAGTAATGTTAGTACCATTGATCATTTCTCAAAAGATGAACATATTTGGCTGGTTATCACAAAAAAGAATGCGAAAACACAGTTCATTTAGCACTAATTTAGGGCCCCTTAGTATCGGCCCGACAGGAGAAATAAAAGTGTTTCCATGGAAACAGTTCTATTTGGCGATTTTTGTTCTTATGGTCGAAAAAGCTGCTGATTGTGATTTTTGTTCTTATAGCTGATCATCTTTAAGAATTAGGAATTTTTATTCATCTCATTTAAAACCAGGGTTGGATTTTTACCGGTAACAACTGGTTTTTACCAGGGCATGGTAAAAACTAGGTTTTTACCGGTAAAAACCTGGGAAAAAGGGGTAAAAACCTAACGATACAATAAAGTCCCCGAGTCATAAACTGTATAATAATGCTATTTTTAAAACTGTATTCTCATGTAACTGATGTGGATATATCATCATCAGGACATCATGATGATTCAAACTACATTATGTGATTGTGCAAACTACATTATGTAACAAATAATATTTGTAAGCATTTAGTTTTCATTAAAATGATTAAGATAAGTTAAGTGTAGTAAAAGTATATTTACAATTTTCCTTTAAGTAAAAATTATTAAACTAGACTGCATTACATAATTGTAACAAATATTGTAATGTGCCTTCTCATAATAATAGTTTTAATAAGTTTAATAATGATAAATGTACATTATCTATAAATTTGAATTTCTTGTAAGATGAAAACATGGATAAAAGTTTTCTGTGTTTATTATATTCCTTAAAATGAACTATTTTCGTATAGCATTCTTTTACTTACCAAATCAGACACTTAATTAGGTGAATGGAAATGGAAATAGTGATATTAAATGTCCTGAACTTTGTTTCCCTGAGAAAATGAAAAAACAGCAGATAAAACTTTATTGGTTGCTTGTGGATTATGGCCGATTGACTGCACTAGGATCCTAATCCTATTGGGGAATACCTTCCTATTCCTAAGGGATCCTAGCCAGTATTTATGTGCAATTTCTGAAAAAAAAAATCCACGGAAAACTCCGAACAGCTAGATCAACAGGCACGACCAGAGTATGAACCTGGAACCTCCCACCATCCAGTTTCGATAGCAGAACCTCTCAGCCATTGATGGAGAGATAAATCTTCAAAAAGTGACAAAAAATAGTCAAATTATTAAGTTTTTCTCAAAGGTTGTAAAAACCCTGGTAAAAACATGTTTTTCCGAAGACGGTAAAAACCGTAGTAAAAACCGGTAAATACCATCAGCCGGTAAATACCGTCCAACCCTGTTTAAAACAGACTTAATTTTACTATTTTTTCGGTTTCAAATATAGTGAAAGTATCAATTGAGTGAGAAATGGTCGTAGATTAAAACATTTTGTCAAATTATAAATATATTTAACGACTATGAATTCTGTTGACAGTTTATTACAAGTTCCTTTCAGCAGATTAAACATAGCAGAAAAGCTTAAAATGAAACGCTTGGGACCCTATCAACCAAAAAATTTTGTCTTTAGACAAAAAGATGGCAAGAAGACACGATCATTTGAACTAGAATGGTACAGTAAAGCACCATGACTTTCAATAAGTGAAGCAAAAAATTCTGTTTTTTTTTCGTTTTTATTGTTTGCTATTTGGAGATGAAACATTATGGACCAATTCGTTTTTTAACATGTACACATGCAATTGTTGAATTTAATATTGTATTCAAGAAAATCATACTTTTTTGATATTGTTTTTTTTAATTGATATTGTACCTTTTTGAGAAAGAAAAATGGAGGAAAAGGTTTTTTTGGTGCAAAATAAATCTGCTGTCTTTAAATGAAAACTTATAGGAGAAATCAATACGCCTTTCATAACTTGTTATTCGAAAGTTTTTATGTATCCACACTGTTTACAAAAGCGATTCATATGTTTTACCTTTTCGAGCTTAAAAAAAAAAAAAAAAGCCCCCTCCACTGAAATGGATAACGATCCGCCACAGCTCTATGTATATGTATTTTCCCGATTTGAACTGGCACTATTTTTTTCGGGCTCCACCACTGAAGCAGGTCACGAGCCGCCACTGCTCGCATGTTCTCGGATTCAAATACGATTTAAAGCCTATCATCATTATCATATCCCAGGGGTCGATGCAGACGGAAATTGGATCCATTTTGCAACCCCTTCATAAAATTACAATCGATTAAAACGGCCCTTCATTGGCTTTTTAATCTGTTTTACCAACTATAGTAACAAAAAAGTGAGTTTTATTAAAAGTTCGTATGAAAATCCACAAAAATAAGGGTCGAAATTCCCAAAATTAAGGACTGAAATTCACAAAAATGGGACCCTGAAAAAAATTCCTGGATTGACTCCTGCATCCAACAGCATTTTAACGCTTAACACGTCAAGTTGAACAACAAACTCGATGATCTCCAGCGTGCGATACTACTTTATAACGTGTTATTTTGCATACCTCAGCTGTCAAAAGAATTGAGGAACGTCGCAATCCTTACAACGGAAACGGATGATCTTTTGTGCTGTAGCTAAGAATAATCGTTTATAACTTTCCCTCAAAAAATTCTATAAAACAAACTTAGTATCTGCAAAAATTGTGCAAAATTATACCAAATACATGTTTTTTTAGTGTTAAGTTTCTTCGGGGAAAAAAAAACCCTGTGTCTTTTCAACAAATCATGGGTGTTTCAAAGGTCTCTTTATTCCCTTCTACCTTACTGATTCAGAATTATGACATTTGAAACGAGAGTTGATGGCACTTAAAATGGTACAAAGTTGCTCTTTAACTCTTTGACTAGTAAGGGGTACACACATTCTATTAAAGGTTCAAAGCTTACACGATTCGGACATAAGTATCCCAGCATCAAATACACGCGTGGGATAAACACATGTCTAAGCCTTTGGCTAAATCATTGATTAAATGAATCCCAAAAATTAAGTTTCCTTTACCTGTAACTAATTTTAATCTTATCACTCAGTTAAAAAGTATTTTGAACTGCAAAGGTTCAGATCATGTCAAAATCTTATTTCTTCCCGTAAATACTATATCGAACTTCATAAATGATACTAAACATTTAAGACGTTTGCTTAAATGCCGGTATTCATTTTATAAAGCTGCCGGGTTAAAACAATGTTTTATTATTATTATTTAAAATCCTTTGAGAGAGGGGGGGGGCTTTAAAAGTTTTCAGTGTGTATACATACATACAAATATATCTTTAAGAAATATGAAACGAGGAAGGTTTTTCAAGCTTACCACTTTCTGAAAAAAAAAAAGCTTTAAAAATAATCTTATAAATTGATAGGTTATTATAAAAAACATTCTTCTATTTAGACTGTTACAAAATAGTAGCAGTTGAACTTCATATTAACAAGCGAAATTTGCAGCCTGATGGGAAGATGTAGTTTTCTCCAGGCCCTGATTACCGCACAGGCCAACTAGGCCTCGGCCTAGGGCCCCCAAGTTTTAAGGGCCCCAAAATGGTTAAAGTAATTTTAAGCTCTTAAAAAAATTCACACAAAAACATGAATGACATCCGATAAATTGATGTAATTTTACAAAACATTCCACTGTGATAAAGTGCTTGTTCACACTGTACTTAGAAGTACAAGAAATGTCATGTTAAGGTCCAAAGCATTCTACTGTGGAGCATTCAGGGACATGGCCTCATTGAAGCATCACTTATGAGTATTAGAATTTTATGAACTTTAGGTTAAAAATTTATTGGACAAATGCCCCCCCCCTTTCCTTATTAACTACTAAAATTTGTACGCTGTAATAATATGTATCAGCAAAGTATGACCATATAGGGGCTCCCAAAGAGTGCTTGGCCTAGGGCCTCCAAATGTCTTAGTCAGGCTCTGGTTTTCTCCTCCCACATCCTGTGCGGAAGCACAAAATAAGATTACAGTTTGTTCCACTTCTTCGCAGCTTTTAAAATGGAGTTTCGATATCGTAAGTCAATAATAGTAGTTTTAGTTTGAGAAAAGGATTTTTTGAACAGAGTTACTTTGTTTTCTAAAGGCAATGGAAGCTCTAAAATCAGTTTAATTCAACAATTTGTTTTCGCAACTTGCTTCAAAAATAAATATGTCGCCATTTTTTAAAAATATTATCAATAATACTTATTAAAAACGTGAAATAAGAAAATTTTTAAAAATTAAATTTTTAATGAATTTAGAAGAATTTAAAAAAATTAAATTTTTGTTGGTTTTTGAAAAATTTAAGGATGTAATTACGAAAATTCATTTTCATAAAACACTTAAACCAATACTGGGCAATTAGTATATAAACACATTGAACAAAAAGTTTTACCCTTCGAAAAGTTTAGGGAAATAGCTTAACTTTTCAGAATGCATATTTAAAGTTTTTCCCTAGATAAAAATAATTTTCAATTAATAATGAGGAAGGGTTAAATAATTAAAACTTAATTAGAAATTGATCTAAAAAATCAAATTCTACTAATGTTTTTAGTAAATGTAGCTCCTTCATTTGTTACAGTAGAATATTATTTATATCCCTTAGGAATAAGTTAAATAGTTGTATGAAGAAACAGCTTTTAAAGTATGTTTTATTTATCGCTTTTCTTTTTTTTTTATAAGGGGGGGGGGCATTATAAAGAACCATTTTTAATATGGTATTTAATATTTTGGGCTAATTTTAGAGTTATGCATTCTTTAACGCTTGTGTAGTTGTGGAATAAAAGTAACGATTCAAAACATTTTCTTTTCATCTGAACATTAAAATTGTAAAAGGATTATACATATAGCATACATATTCAAAAATTATAAATAAACATGTATATAAAAAATTTCTTAATAACTTGCGACAATTTCTTACTCGGATGATACGCAAGTGGATTAAGAGAGGGAATAAAAGTTTATACACTTTAGTTAAACAGTGACCAAAAATTAATTGTATTTATGAATTTAATAATTTTTATTTAAATGTTTATAAAATTTTATAAGTAAGTAAAATAAAATTTAATTTTCTCAGTAACTGATGCATATTTTTTTTTTACTTCGTGGATTTCGATTTCAGTTTTCATAGCAATAAAACTACGTAAATTGACAAAAACAAAAATTATCACGAAATATTTTTAGTCTTTGCAAGAGAAAAATTTGAAGTAACTTTACAGCACAATTAAAGTGAAACTTTAAAGTATATATACCCTTTTAACCCCAATCATATGATTATATTTAAAAAAAAATTAAATTTGTATAATGTCTAACGCATAAATGCATCATACAGTGAAAACAACTTTACGTTTTTGCATTATTCCTTATCAACAGAAACAGGGGCGTAGCCAAGGGGGGGTTAGGGGGGTCGTAACCACACCTTTTGCCATACAAAATGTATATTCTTCACTACTTTATCACACACACGTATACATATATATGAGTTGTAGTAGTCGTAACCCGCCCCCATGAAAAATTTCTGGCTACGCCCCTGAACAGAAATAATTAATTGGAATAGAAAGAAGTATTTTAAAATAAGGTTTTCGCATTTCGGGAAAATTCACGGTCAATAACATCCATCTTGATATCGAATACATCTTTTTAATTGAAACTTGTAATTATGACGCCTTTAAGTGAAATTTGAATGTCAGAGTGAGACACTGGATTTCCCTTTAAGAAGCTGTTGAATTTTATGATTCATCGCTTTTAATTCAGTTTATCAAGCCAGTTGGAAGAAAAAACTTTTCACTCAGGACTGTTTTTGCTTCCTCATACAAAGTTAAGGAAGTTATTGTGGTCGCGAAACATTTTGGTTTTTGACGGAAATATTGATTTTTCGGTGTTCCTAAATTCAATTTGAGAAGTTTCTCCGTGACGGACGCATGAATTTATGTACCTACTGTACATGTAAGGTCCATTTTAACCGACCGTGAATCCATTTTGACTCGTTTTGTGGTGACGTCTGCATGTACATATATATGAATACATGAACGTATCTCGCATAACTCAAAAAAGATCGGTCGCAGACTGTTGAAGTTTTGTATTTAAGACTGTTATAACATCTAGTTGTAATCCTCTCTTTTTGATTGCTATCGACAGGGTGATTTATTGACAGGGTCGCCCAAAAAGACTTTCAATACATTAAGGTCAATGGACATCTCTAATACATTAAAAGTCTACGGTCGATCATTGTTTGGGCCATACCCAAAATCTTGCCAACGATCACCAAACTTGGCGAAGACAAAAATAAATTTACAAAACTGAACCCAGCTTGGCTATATCGCTTAGATTTGGCAAGAAATCGCCAAACTATAGTATTACTGAAGCATTGTATCGCAATTTCAAATAAAATACGTTTAAATGAAGTGAATAAAAAATATATATATAGTTTAACAGACATACAAAAGATGTTATTTGGTGCCCCACATCACATTTTAAAAAATAATTATACTTTTACTTAAAACTGTGTGCTCAATTCTTACTAATCAAGAGCTATAAGTCGATAAACTACTCTTTCTATATTCTTTTTTAATTAAGAGAATTTTAGATATTTATCAGAGAAGTAATATGAGAGTTCAAATTTAAAAGGAATATAAATAAAATATCCCATTTTATGGAAGATTTTTCCCTATTAACCCTTTGAGGCGCAACCCTTTCCCAATGCTGAAAAATACGGCAGCCGTTGCCATCGCTCGACTTAACTACCAGCGCAAGATGGCGGACGATCGAAACGTTCATCGCGCGTCACAGTTCTAGAGACCCTTTTTTGACGACAGCTGGCTGTGCGGCACAGCCAGCTGTCATCAAAAAAGGGTCCTCTAGATCTGTGGCACGCGATGAACGTTTCGATCGTCCGCCATCTTGCGCTGCTAGTTGAGTCGAGCGATGGCAACGGTTGCCCTTTTTTCAGTATTGGACAATTTATCCAGCTGTTCTCGCATTCTTCCATTTTTCAGCAGATGTCAGTGCTGTTAAAAAGAATCGTAACTATTTTTTTACGGGAAATGACGTGCTAAAAAGTAAGGGATTCTTGTGGAGCTATGTCCCCCGAAACTATTTTTATAGAAATCAAATCTATTCTTCGTGACTGGCAACAGTCAAAACGTCAGAGTTGGTGTTCCCAGAGCGGGAACACTGCGCGTTAAAGGGTTAACCCTTTCACGCGCGGTGGTTGCGCCGTGAAACGTATTTCACCGTTTTCGCTGCTAGCCGCAAAAAAAGGGTTAATTTTCCCAACGCTAATAAAAGTGCAGACGTTGCCATCGATCCATTTAACTACCAACAATATGGCGGCCGATCGAATAGCCCTTCTGGCGCCACAGAGCTATAGAAGTTTTATGGCACAGCTGGCTGACAGCCAGTGCCATTCGATCGACCGCCATCTTGTTGGTAGTTAAATGGACCGATGGCAGCGTCTGCACTTTTATTAGCGTTGGTCAGTCTACCCAGTTGGTATTCTATAATGATGTGAAATTGCTTGCTCGTCAAAGGATTAAAATAATAAAAATAAAAACTGGTGCCGAATCTAATTTCGGTTTTCCTGCAACTGCATTAATTTGCGTACATTTAAACTCCACTTTTATCGGTGCCTGTTGCGAAACAAGTGCAGCAATCGAGTACGAGGCTATTCAATAGGACAAAATATTTTCAGAAATCAACCCTCTGGACTCAGGGTCAGTGAATCGTTTTTGCTTCTTGTTTCATTGAATTATTTACAGCAGAATGTTTAAGTTCAAAGTGTAAGGTGCATTATAATTTGTAAACATTTCAAATTGTGTACTGAATGTAATTCTCATATTTCTATTCACAAAGTAAATTTGATGGATGCTCGGCATTTAGTTCAAAAATGGAAAAAAAAGGAAAAACCCAAATCGGTTTAACATACGTTTCTGTCTATTCAAAGAAGTTTTAAAACATATTTTTAAAAACTTTTCCATTAAGACGACATAAAACAAACTCAAAATTTCTGATTATATAATTAAGCAAAAAACAGAAGGGGCTATACATTTCATTATCAAAAATGAACTGGAAAACTTCTTAACGTTGGATTACGATCCTATGTAAAGATGTTTTTCTTCATCTTCAACAATATATTATTCCGTTAGAAAACTAACTGGGTGAACTAATCAAGGGAACTAATTGAATCAACCGGTATTTCTTTTACGGCAATCAAAAACATGATGTTATAAATTGAAAATTGCAGGAAATTTATAAACTCTGTCACAAAATGTATGAAAGTAAATAAGCAATTTGTGCGATTCTAAACAGCTCCTTGAGATTGAGCAGTTTAACACTTTTCATGCGATAAAAATAAATAAATTATTTTACTCTGCTTAACCACGGGGGAAGTTTTTGTTATATTCTGTATTTTTTAAAGAACGTCTTACAATTAACTAAATGATAAGTAATTCTACGTTGATATATATATCCCTCGGTAGTTTCAACGGAAGGGACTACCTGAATGTTTTTTGCATTTTTTAAATTTTATTTTCCAAGAAGTATTTTCTTAAGTTTTGAATAAACTGAATTAAATTCAAAGACACTGTAAATCTGTGACTATCACTCATTTACAAAATATTCGCATTTTTAAATTTTTAATATTTAAATTTTAGTACAAAGCTATTATTTAGTAAGTCACATTCATTTATTTTAGAGGGAACAGCAATATTTAATTAGTATAAATAATAGTTTATACTCAAAATTTCGATAATTTGATTTTAATATTCAATGATAGCTCATATTTGGAAAATAAATCTTTTTAAACAGCACACTTTATAGAAATTTCTGAATTAATTTTTTTTGATTTATTAATTTTATTAATTAATTAATTAATTTATCAATTTTATTAATTTATTATTTTTCACAGTCACTAAAGTACTTCACACAATACATTTCGTGGATTTTTAGAGATATGTAATACTGAACAGTTTTTAGAATCATAATTCGTTCAAAACTTTTGAAATGCAGCAAATTTTTATATAACTATATACATCTGAAAAAAAAAAAAGGCCTTAGAAACTTTAATGGTAAATAGCATACTGCGGTTTACCACATACATAATAAAAAGCAAGAGAGTAAATGATTTACAAAACGCTCGAAAATGGTCCATTTAATATTAAAGTTTGAGCTACAGTATTGAAATGAATATATTTTATTATATTTTATTTAAAAGATAATGTAACACTTAGGAGGGCAAGCATTTTCATACCAGTCTCAGATGAATTTCCGACGTTAATTTTACAGAGCTTCGAACTTTTCTTAAGTATACCTATTTAAAAAAGAAATATTGAGGCTCGCGCGCGTTTTTGTTATCAATTCTAGAAGCAATATCTCTTCTTTGTTGAACAGAAGCAGGAAATTTGACTAAAGATTATAAATTTTAGCAACTAGTGGTGAAAGTGCTAGAAATTGGTAATTTTCACTGTGAATCCACGCGTTTTAAGGGATTTTAAAAGCTGAAAGATAATGACAATGCTTTAGCACTATTGCATAAGGGTCAGTCAAATGAAAGCGAGACAAATGAGAAAAAAAAGTAAATAAACTATTGATTATTTCAAAAGTAATTGCTGTAACTGTTAAATACATTTATCCCACTGTGAGACAAAATTGTCAATGTCTTCATGAAAAAATGTTTGTAATTGCATATGGAACCATAATCGTACCCAAGCTTGCACCTATTAGTCCAAAGCTAATAGACGAATATCTTTTGCTTTGTAGTTCGAAGAAAAAAAAGCTATTTTTGATCTAGGTACACAAATTGAATTAAACTAATAGCACCAGGTCACAAAAAAATTCGAGATGGTTCTTCATAAACTGCAGTATGCACTATAATAATAAGCGAAAAAACTGTGCCTTTTGTGAAACTTTCAGAAAAAATTCTCAAACATGGAAATGCACCGCAAAATTTTTCTAACATTGACACAATTTGCAAAGTTTTCGATTTTTAAGAATTTTTTTTTTTTTAATTTTCTAACTGATGCGGGTATATCGTTTATTTCAGTATGTAGTACAGCCTGTAAAGAGACGGTCTCAAAATTTTGAAATGTCCGACATAATTAGTTTGTTTGTACTTACGTACGAAAATCGCATGATTTTTTCGAACTACACCGTTAAAAATACGAAAATTGGGAGATGTTTTGACTGTATAGCGGCATCCAGCGAAATGTCAGGGTCTTCAGTCGGTACAGAATGATGGCCGTCCATCAACATTCCTGGCCGTTTGGACATGACGGTGTCCATTTGCTTCGGACGAAGAAGTGCATTCCTGGGTACAATTAATGGCTCTATGGACAACCGCAAACATTTTTCCGAGAACACACCAACTGTTTTGACTCACAGTGAGATAAATGTATTAACAGTTTCACAGCGATTTATTTTGAGAGAATTAATAGTTTATTTACTTTTTAACACTTTCCAACAAGGTATAAAAGTATTTATGACTTCGGTTTGTCTGTCTGTTGTGCTCTAACTCCTGTAAATATGCATTGATTTCTACAAAATTTATATCTGTCATTCCTATGTACTATACTATATCCTATTGAAAATGGTGTATACAGCATTTACAGTTTTTCTATAGGACACTCAAAGGATTCCATTATGCTCTATGGGAAGTCATTCTTTAAAGCGTAACTGAGATATTCGGCTATTTCAAATGAAACATAATTGATGTATGTCATTAAAAATTACAGAATAAAGCTCTCAATCGAAAATTGTGTCTGCACCATTATAGTTTTTCTACAGAAGCACTCAAAATAATTCCAATGTATTACGATCTATGTCAGAGACATTAATCCATTTCGAGCACAATACAATAAGTATAAAAATGTTTATACGGTTTACTCGTCTGTTAAATGATGGAAAGAAAACTGTTTAAGTTCCTTCACAGGCTCTCACAAATTTACATTTATATTGATTATTCATTTAAGATTATCTCCGAAATCTTGGTAAATTTAAGAATAATTGTGTTAAAAAGGGTTTTATAATCGATGCATCGATTTATCTTTCTTGTTTTCCATCTGTCTCGTTTTCATTTGACTGATCTTTATATTTTTCGTTTGAATTTTGAGTGATCAACAGATTACGTAAAGCTAAAGAACGTCCAAAATGGAGTCTAGCAAAAGACCTCCGGTCATTGTTCAGAGGACCAGGGAACGATGTAAGTTCTGAGATGAGGCCAAACTTAGATTGGGTTCCGACTTGAAGAGAGCAACCCTACTAGCAATTTTGCTCGGGCCGTCATCGGCTGGCTACGTGGCCGTCGGTAGCCCGAGCAAAATTGCTAGTAGGGAAGGTAAAGGCGTCCGATCCAATGTTGATTGATGAAAAATACAATCATAGATAAAGTTTTAACCCTTTGAGGCGCAACCCTTTCCCAATGCTGAAAAAAGGGCAGCCGTTCCCATCGCTCGACTTGACTACGAGCGGCACAGCCAGTTGTCGTCAAAAAAGGGTCTCTAGATCTGTGGCACGCGATGAACGTTTCGATCGTCCGCCATCTTGCTGGTAGTTAAGTCGAGCGATGGCAACGGCTGCCCTTTTCACAGCATTGGGCAATCTATCCAGCTGTTCTCGCACTGTTCCATTTTTCAGCAGATGTCAGTGCTGTTAGAAATAATAGTGACAATTTTTTTTAACGGGAAATGACGTGCTAAAAAGTAAAGGATTCTCGTGGAGCTATGTCACCCGCAGCTACTTTTATAGAAATCCAATCTAATTTTCGTGACTGGCAACAGTCAAAACGTCAGAGTTGGGTGTTCCCAGAGCGGCGACACTGCGCCTTAAAGAGTTAAACGCGATACGGGATAAAAATATCTCCCATGTTATCGAATAGACTATAACGTGTTCTTTCTCTCTTAGATGTGAGATGACAAGACGAAATCTTAAGTTTATTAAGCACAGATTTCTGGGGAAATATACTTTTTCTGATAGGTATCCCGAATGAAAAAAAAAAAAAAAAAAAAAAATTATTGCACATTTTTAAAAATGAAAATTATGAGTTATTAAATCGTATTTCAATAAATAAATAAATAAACAGGAAAATTCTTTTTTTATGGGAAGCAGTGTAATTTAAAACCACTCGAATAAATTTTGGTTCATTTATGACCAGCGATTTTGAGAATATCAACTTATTTATTTAAAATTTGTTATAGGAGATCAAGTGGTATTCTCAGTGTCACGTTCAGTCCTCTATGGTGCATTTCAGTACTTAACACTGACATGAATTGCTAATTCACTTAAACTTCGAGCAATAAAATTTTCATATTTAGAGTAAATGATTTTTAAGAAATCGATTGAGAAAAAATTATAATTTATTATAAAAGTTGCAAGTCAAAAGAAGATGGTAGATATATTCTCAAAAGTCGAATATTTGAATAGTTTTTTTTTTTTTTAACCATTATTTAGCACCATTTATTATTCAGAAAAACACATTAAATCATAAACATAAGTATACTTTCTTCAATTTTCAAATCGTTTGCGAACAAACTTTAATTTACTTAAATTGTTCATTTTCGTTATCATAACATTGTTGATAATTTACCATTCATTGGAATGTGTATGTTGTTATAGAGTCGTAAGATAAGTCTATGAGTCATCCCGCAGAAAATTCTTATGAGATCATTTGTAGATGCATTGACCTCCCCCAAACCGCAGAGTAAATAGCAAATTAATCAAATTGAGTATCGTGGAAAAAATAAGTAAATGAAAAATACATGTTAAGAACGAATTAAATTAAGTTCTTGTTAGTGGTTCATTCGTTTTGTAGAAATCATGCATTTAAAAAGTCTATATGCAGTGAATAGTAACTAAATAATTTTAACCATTTAAGATAAGTTTCTGATTAAGTCATACCAGTGGCGTAGCCGAGGGGGTCCGAGGAATTTTTTGTTATACAAAATGTATATTCTTTACTCACTTTTCACACACGCATATACATATATATGAGTTACACTACCCCCACACACACACACATGAAAACTTTCTGGCTACGCCACTGAGTCATACATTAAAAAAAGGAACTATTGATAAAAATCAAATACTTTCCCGTTTCTAGAGGGATGAGTAAGTTATTAAAATAAAAATTGAAAGTAGTCAGTTATATAATATCCAAGAAATTCCAATTAGTGAATGACAAAGCCTTTAAAAAAAATAAATAAAAAATTGTACTTTAAAAAAATTTTTAAGCAATCTTAAGATTTTCTGAAAATTTTGTCTCCCTTAAAAGAATTTGAATAACTTTTTTGACAACATCTTTTATAATTGATACTTAAACACTTCGACTCTCTTCTCTCAAGTCCTATTTTTACCAATTTGCCCTACTTTTCCGCCAAGGAAGGTTACCAAAAATTAAGTCTTTCTGTTATGTTTTCTAAAAATTGTAAATATTAAAAGGCTATGAATCAAACTAACTACATCAAGAAGTTCGAAGCAGTCGGTAATGTAATTTGGAAAAATATTCATACAAAAATAACATTTCATCCATATAATCGGAACGCTGTCCGTATAATCAGAAATAATTCTAAAATATAACTATTATTTGACTTATAACTACTTTAAGTATATTCTGAACATATTTTTTTCTTCTTTTCTTTTATCCAAATATGATGACCCATCGTATCTAAGAGATTTAAGCAAGTTCATTTCTTGCGGATATTCAATGACTGCTTAGTGGTGAAATTCTTAGGCAAATGCGATCCCTTTATAGCACGTGTAAAAACCAAAGAACTCCTAAGAACACTGGCTTAAAGGCCTGGGTGAGCTTTGAGCATCGTAGAAAAATTAGATTTTCTATTAGGAAAATAGGTGATAGAATCCTCTAAGGAGAGGCCAAAGACCACACTTGAATATCTAAAAAGCCTACCCAATATGCCAATATCTAAGTTCTATTAGCATCCATAAAAATTTGCCATCGACGTAAAATGGTAATTTTTCATGCTACGTTAAGAAACTTGCGTCATAAAAACGATATTGTGCGGGTGTCCTCCGATCGGGTAGAAGTCTGTGATGGTCAACTCAACAGTTCATTAATTTTTGTTCCAATTACTGTAATTGCTTCGTAAAATCATTTTTTTTTTACTGGAAAAATATGTTTACTTAATTTTCACGGCATATGAAGAAGGTGCAAGAACGCCTTTTTAAAGCTATTCGGAATTCAGAAAATCACACTAAAGAGGGTATCACTGTTTGTAAAAGGGAATAAGCCAGCGTTTCTCAACCTGTGGGGCGCGACCCCCAAGGGGGGCACAGAGCGTTTGCAGGGGGGGCGAGAAAAATCAAAGAGCAAGTAGTGATGCATGTTTTAAAAAAATTATCTTATTTATTCTCTTTTTTATTCAAAAATATATCCATTTTCGCTTAAAATGTTCATTCAACTTTAGTGATAACATTATTTTTTAGAAAATTCGACTGAATGTTCATTATTAAAGATTAAAAAACTGAATGTATGCTGAAAAATGTGAGGGGGGGGGCGCCACCGTAAGTTAGCCATTGTTGGGGGTGGGGAGCGACATTAAAAGGTTGAGAACCGCTGGAATAAGCTATCAAAACTGAAACTTCTGTTGCCGTGTTGACTTCGAAATAAGAGGTTACAATCTAAATGGTGCAGCATTTTAAAAAAAATCGAACAAATTATTTACCTCTCTCTCACCTATGCGTATCCATAACTGGTTATCAGTTAACTCAAGTTATCCACAGCAGGAGATCCCATGGTTTACATTTTTTTTCAAAACACACTGGCGGGAAAGTGTGTTCAGGTTAGGTTAGCCGAACTGTTTCCAGTGTTGATAAATCACAAACTGCGGCTGCAACTAACCTCTGTCCGACGGACGGGAGGGGGGGAAAAAAGCGAGATACCGGTGAATGGCTGTTAATGTTGTTGTACACACCAAACGACTGTGCCCGGAAATTTGTCTGCAGTGCGTGGTTGTCGATAAAAGACCGACTTTTTCACTTCCTGGAACCGACGCTGGGGTTCTTTTCTGTAGCGGCGCTCGGCCGTGTACAGAATCTGGAAGTCTGTTCTCGCATCGGGTGGCAGAAACAGGGCGATATCGAGGGGATCCCATGAAATGGATAAATAAATAAACTCGCTGACCTATTCATAAAGCAGCAAGGGATGCTTTGGGGTGTTCTTGGGGACGTACCCTCCATCGTTGCACCAGTGATGTTCCATTATGCCGAGTCGTGCCAATCACAGCGTAACCACTGGCAGTGAATTAATTCTAAATGCGGATGAGAGTTCCGTGGAACATGAGAAATTCTTCTGTTCTAAAAACTCTTCGCGCTGATGCCAATGGATCAGCAGGATTAACCCTTTAACGCGCAGTGTTCCCGCTCTGGGAACACCCAACTCTGACGTTTTGACTGTTGCCAGACACAACTCCGCGAGAGATCCTTTACTTTTTAGCACGTCATTTCCCGTAAAAAAAAATGGTCACTATTTTTGACAGCACTGACATCTGCTGAAAAATGGAAGAATGCGAGAACAGCCGGATAGATGGCCCCATGCTGAAAAAAGGTCAGCCGTTGCCATCGCTCGACTTAACGACCAGCAAGAGGGCGGACGATCGAAACGTTCATCGCGTGTCACCGATCTAGAGACCTTTTTTTGACGCAGCTGGCTGTGCCGCACAGCCAGCTGTCGTCAAAAAAGGGTCCTCTAGATCGGTGGCACGCGATGAACGTTATGATCGTCCGCCCTTTTGCTGGTCGTTAAGTCGAGCGATGGCAACGGCTGCCCCTTTTTCAGCATTGGGAAAGGGTTGCGCCTCAAAGGGTTAAGACATCGTAAAAAAAAAGAAACAAAAAAGGCTGAGACTGGAACCATTGTAGTCATGGATTGTTGGTTGTCTCGCCTGTCCTATCCACGTTAGTGCATGCCCACAATTACATTGTTGAGAATCTCCGTCTCCAACAATAACAAACTTTATGTAGATCAGTTAGATATAGAATACTGGGCCTGCGGTTGTCCTTCCCAACGGCACACCGCAGCGTCCCATGCCGGGGAGGTACCGGGTTCTGTACTGAACCCGAGGGTAAGTACCAATCCTCCGCGGCTGTCCAGTCAGCAAATGACCTAGTCCAGCAGATGGTGGCTGGGGGGGTTCAGTAGGACTGGTGATGCTAACGGCCGGGCACGCTGGCGGTTGGGATGGATTTGATTCTCCTTTCATTTGAATTGCAGGTTCATGGGCAGTTGGTGCCCGGTGTTTTTTTTTCTTTTTTCGAATTTGCAGATATTGGTTGAATTGCTTAGTTTGAATTGCAAAGTTTCTCGCAACGAAGATCCTGATTAGTAGAGGAGATATACGGTTTTAGGCGAAACAAATTCCCACAGGAACGGTGTTTGAATTTTTTAGTTCGTTGTTGGCACCTTTGTGACGTACTAAAAGTTTAGAAAACTCTGAATGAAAAATGTTACACTCCTCACATTTCAAAAAATGTCGATATGCTGCGGATTTGTTTTTACCAAATAAGGAGCTAGTGGTTTCACATCCAGTTAAGGTTTGTGTCCACAGTTCTTAGAGGTCGAATTTCAAAATGTCCTAAAATAGATTAGACATTCGTATGCGTTACAATTCGCGGCAAGAATTTTATGGACATCCCTATTTTCTTGCGAAATAGAAAAGGGTATGTGAAAAGAACGTTTTACCCCACAAACCCCACCCCCTATAGGTTACGAATTTTCTCAGCGATCACCTTTGTTAAAAAACCTCACATGCATGCCAAATTTCTTATTATTAGCTTCAAGTAACTCCGACAAAGATAAATATTGGCATACGAAAATACGACAATACTTTCCTGTGATTTTAATAATAAAAAAAATCAAGATACTTCAAGTTCTCAGCACTTCAGCGCGGAAATAAATTACATTCTTCATTTTTTAACTATAAAAATAGTTGCGGGTGACATAGCTCCACGAGAATCCTTTACTTTTTAGCACGTCCTTTCCCGTAACAAAAATGGGCACGATTCTTTTTAACAGCACTGACATCTGATGAAAAATGGAAGAATGCGAGAACCGCTGGATAGATTGTCCCATGCTGAAAAAAGGGCAGCCGTCGCCATCGCTCGACTTAACGACCAGCAAGAGGGCGGACGATCGAAACGTTCATCGCGTGCCACAGATCTAGAGACCCTTTTTTTTGACGACAGCTGGCTGTGGCTGTCGTCATAAAAAGGGTCAGTAGATCTGTGGCACGCGATGAACGTTTCGATCGTCCGCCCTCTTGCTGGTCGTTAAGTCGAGCGATGGCAACGGCTGCCCTTTTTTCAGCATTGGGAAAGGGTTGCGCCTCAAACAGAGGCGTAGCCAAGGGGGAGGGGGTTAGGGGGGTCATAACCCCCCCATGAGGAATTTTTCGCCATACAAAATGTATGTTCTTCTCTACATTATCACACAAACGTATACATATATATGAGTTACAGTAGTCATAACCCCCCCCACCATGAAAAATTTCTGGCTACGCCCCTGGCCTCAAAGGGTTAAATAATTTCAGCCCTTACAATTCGTATATTGAAAATAAAAGACGTAAAATAAAAATCATAAAACTGCGTCACACACTTACTTCCACACGATCGTTTGTTTTCGTCGGCGTATCTGCATATGCGGTATCAGATAAAACTGTGCGTTCAGTGATGCGATTCACCTACCTGCCTGCCTCGCGTTGCGTAGTGTATCACACTAACAGGTGTTACAGTTCGTTCCACTGCGGCATGCGTCCCGCCAGCGCAACGGTTCGTTTTCTGACAGATAGGAGAGATGCGTTTTTTGCAGGAAACACAGCTATCGGTTACGGGGGGGGGGGCATTGTATCAGCGGCGTTGGATAGCGTGTGTCGATTAAAATAAAATAAAATGCTTATTGGACGACTTTCATTCAAATTAGAAAGCCACAGTTAGTTGAATTAGAAAACTCAGATTCGGGATTGTTGGCAAGCAATGTTGTCTGTTCTCTTTTTGAACACTTCACTTTCCGAATTTCAATATGTGCATAGAGCCAGTGGTGCACACAAAGGTGGGGTCCAAGGGGTCTGGACCCCCCCCCCCCCGTGAAAGAGTTGTTAACTTAGCTTCGTTAGATCAAGATATATTTTTTGACAATTTATTGTGTGTTGCAAGACTTTTATCAATTTTTTTATTTTTAGTAATTAAGATAAATAAATAAAAACATATTTAAAAACGTACAATTATATTAAAGTGCTTTATGAAAAATGTTCATCAGAAAAAAAAAAATTTTTTTTCCAAATGGCTGTTGTTACTTTATATGTTGGACCCCCTCCAAGAGAAAATTCTGTGTGCGCCACTGCATAGAGCTGAACTTTCTTTCCCTTAAAATAAAAATAAATAAATAACAAATAAAATAAAAAAGTACAGTTAGTTATTTGCCCGGAAGAAGAAAGTGCTTAAAATTGCCACGTACGTCGCAGAACAACAACAGTCGTTTCAGAACATTTCATCTTTTAAAAGAAAGAAAAAGTAAAAACGCTATGTTCTGCAGAACAATTAAAAACAAGTGCCCTCTGTGCTATGCCTTCTCTCTGCACAATTTTTATATCTATTGTCCCTTTTACCACTGTCTGTAGATTTGGACATAATGCTTGCAGAACATTTGCAACTGTTTGAGGTCAGAACACTGAATATTATACTGCTCGTGGGGTTATTTGGTTGAGGCTTAACTACATTCTAGGGCTATCTGTCTAAGGGTATTTAATTCGCATAACTCAAAAACGATTAGCAGTAAAAATTTTGAAATTATGTATTCAGGACTGAAATGACATTTAGTTATGCACCCAACTTTTTGATTGGAATCGACTGGGTAGTACTGTCGCCAAGCTTGGCAACTTTTGGCACAATTTCGCCAAATTTGGAGCTAAAAATAAGTTTGTAAAACTGTACCTTTGAGAACCTGTAAAATATATTTTACAGACTCTCAAAGTGTTAATAATGTTAATTATTACTAACACTATATTGATGAGTGTTTTTGCTATGTACATTTTTAATTTTTGCTTTCTTTTGGAAAACGTAAACCATTTTCCTCAAAGACAAGCTTATACCTGGGGATAAACCTGTCTTTTTAATACACAAAGCATAATATTAAAAATAATAATAATAATGTAAAAAATTGTTTTTATTTTATTTACTTTTTATTTTAAAAAATAATCAAATTATAGATCAAATCTAGAATACGTAATTTTTGTATCATTTCTACCTGCTCATGCAACAAAAGCCACACACGCATAAAAAAAAAATTAAGTATGTTTGTAAACTTTTTTATTTGTAATTCTACATTTTATACAGGACTTTGTGTGTAAAATAAGAACTCATAAAAGTAGTTTAGTTAGTAATTAAAATTAAAAAGTTTTTATATTATATCAAAATTAGATATTTGGCACAATGTTTCATTTTAATTTTAATGAAGACTAAATCAAACTTCTTTGCCCTATACGAATTAAATTTCAGTTAATTTAGACAAATTAGAAAATGTAATTGTCATTCTATAGTTAAGTTCTTGTGATCGATGATTTAAGTTATTTTAATTGGATGATAGTTATATACAGGTTCTGAATATCGCACGGACACTTGGAGCCCGTGCCCTGGGCACTATGAGCAGATACAGAAATTTAAAAAATTAAGTTCAGACATATACAGGGCCCGATTAACCTCTGAAGTGAGGGGAAGCTCAGTCTCATTTCGGCCCCCTATCCCCTTTTTGTTTGGGAAAAGTAAAGTTTTAATGATTTTCTTTCATAAAAATATTTTATTCATAAAAAAGAAATTTCATTGATTTAATTAGTTCTAATGATTTCCTTTGAAAAAGCATTTTATTCATTAATTTGAAATTTTCCTTTGATAAAAATATTTTATTCATTCATCTTCATAATAGTTTAGTTCATTGTAACGAGATTTTACAGTATTTTTGAAATTACTTTAAACATTAACAAATAACTAAAAACATTACCTTACTGGAACATTAAACTTTATTAATTTAGTCCTATTTTTCATTAGGCATGGCTTTTTTCAGGAATTCTTTGTTTGTTTTGATGACATCATAAAAATCACAACACAGAAGTTGAGAATTAATTTTGACATTTAGAAGATGTTTAACATTACATATTAAAAGTCTACCCCTTTCTGCCGGCCAAATATTCCCCATAACAGAAAAAAACTCTCAACCGCAGCAGATGTCCCAGGCAAAGACATCGCAAACAACCCATTTAGAAATGTTGCGACATGAAGTATCAAGACTTCTGAAAAGCACCACTTCTCTTCATTAAAAATGTTTACAATAACTTAAAAGATCATTTAAAAACAAAATTTTGAATTTTTATCGCAGTTTTTCAGTCATTTTCAGGCCCCCCTTCAAATTCTGAGGGGAAGCTCAAGCTTCACGAGCCTTTTCAGTAATCAGGCCCTGGACTGGACATACACATCCGTATTAACATGTGATTCAGCTATATATAGGGGCACAAAATTGGAAAAATGCAATGGGAACAAAAAGTGTTATACACAGGCCTTGGTTACAGACACAATGTTTTAGTGGACCGTAAGGCTCCATCATCTAAAAGAATTTGAGCCTTTACAATAATCTACTATCAGTTATATACACAATTTTTTTTTTTAATTAATCAAATTTTGTTGACTCCATTTTAACCGAATAACTTGATTGGTTGAATCACCAATTTTGGATAATCTAGCAAAATATTTCTTTAATTCATCTTAATTATTTGGTAAAAATAGTGCCAACGAAATATTTGTTGAATTCAATAAAAAAGTTTTTTTTCCCTTATATACTTTATTTGTATGTTAGCATAAATGGCTGGTGTGTCTCAGCCGCTTAATAATTTTGTAACTTAAAACTTTTATGTTGATCTTTAAATAAAAGTTCCCACAATTGTATAGAAAGTTCTTTCTTAACCCTATTCTTGGCGCAGTGTATGATTTGATACATTGCGCCAAGTATGATTTGATACATGGTTTTTTGAAGCACTTTCCAAACATCTACATTTGTTGTAAATCTGGCAATGTGCCTTATGTGATACGCTCAATAAAACTTAATTTAACAAATCGAGGTTTTTTTAATTAATATTTCCATCACTAATGAACACCTGCGAATGCTAATAAACTGCAATTACTCAACATTTCCGAAAAAAATACACTAGTTTAGGGTTAAATTGGGGTGTACTAAAAGTGTTTAAATTTACTTTTTTCAGATTCAAGTCAGATGTGGATGAAACTGAATTTCTAATAGTAATCAGGCATTTTCTATCCATAACACACATACTTTACATTATCGAACATATGGAATGGTCGTGAACATGGCGATTCCGGATTTACGATAGCTGGGTAGCGCTTTCAAAACATATAACTAAACAATTAGTATGTGTTTTGGCAAATCCTAAAGAGTGTTTAAAATACAACTTGATATAGTTTGAAAAAGGAAATCAAAGATTTCCAAAGAAAGACAGAGATATAAATCAAAGATTTTTAGTTCATTACTTTCCTTACTAGATTAAGATTTTTATTTAAATTTACAATTTGACTAATTTAAGTTAAAAAAGAATACCTCACTTCGAGAAAGGACTATTCCTTATCGGCGCTAAGGCATAATTCGATCGATCAGCTGTTATCAGCTTTTATCGGAGCAAATTTATCAGCAAAACTCTTCAGATATGAAATGGCAAAAACAAAGCATATAATTTATTCTCTTTTTAAACAAAAAAGGAAACAGAAAACAGAAGAAAAAAGAAAAATAGCTCTCTTACCTAAGTGACCATCCACCGGAAGCTTAGCGGAGATCTCTGGACGTACTGACTGGTTGGACCTCGGAAAAATTTATACTAGAATCTGAATTTCTGCAACGTGGAACGTTCTTGTGAGTCAGACAACTCAACAGCACAGCAAGTAGTGTTCCATCCATAAAAAGACACAGGTGTGCAGTTAGATCAGGAGGAGCCTGTAGCAGCAACGGTTTTTCTGTTTGTACAGCCTGCCGTGCTTTGGCGACGTTCTGTTTAGCCACCTGCATTACGTTTCTCATTTTTTTTTTTTTTCTTTTGGTTATAATTGGACGGAATACTGTTCCATCTCGAAATTACAGATGATTTCGTTTCCGCCATTTTCCTTCTACACTTAATGGTAAGTCTGGAACAGAAAACAAGAGAAAAACATGTAAGATTGTTAAGTTCATTGGCTTCTCCGGGAATGGGGATAGTGAGAATTTTGTAGGGGGTTGATGGGTGTATTCAGCTTTTCTGTTCGTTGATATGAGCGCTAAGAGAATGGAAATCAAAAAATGTGATTGGCTAGAAATATTTTTATTTTTATTTATTCATATGCTCAGCTCTTTCAGGCATTGACTCCTATAAACATTAGCTTGGTTGGCATTTTTGTGTTATAGCAACCCTGCACGAGGGGAATCTTCTTTCGGGGCTGGGTACTTTAGGCGGAGGAAGGTGTTCTAGCGCGCATTCACGTTACATCTGGAGAAAACCATCCAAAATTCCAGATCGACAGTCGCACGGTAGCTCTGAATGTGGAACTTTCGCGCGTCAGCCATATACCATGCTCAGTGTCTCATCCACTGGGCCATGATGAGGCCAACGCTTGGTTGGACGAGAGTGTTTTGGAGCCTGAGAGAGAGTTATCTTCAACCAAAAAATTTGTTGGTCAAGTTTTGGTCAGTCCTGTGTTTTAGGTGGATTTAAAAAATAAAGCTTTACTTTTTTTTTTTAATGCACTAGGGTGCTATTTCGTTCAGTCCCAGGTTTTTGTCTACGGGACTTTGTAGACACAGGTTTTGTAGACATGAACAGTCACGGGGAAGATCTTTTCAAAAGTGTTTGCCAGATAACGCAGAGGTGTGGAGGGGGGAGATTGAAATCTTGCAAGTGGCACAAGGCTTGCAAATTTTGATAATTGATCGCGAAGTTTGCGGCCAAAAAATTACTTCAAACCGAAAAGTTTGGCGATATCTTCCGAATTTGGCTAGAAACTAGGAATGTGTAGTTAAAATATGCTTGGCGAAGATTGTAAAATAGTGTTAGTAGATGATTTTAATATTTCTTATTTCTTATTAAAACTACTTTAATTGGCAACCCCAAAATAAAGAAATAAGTAATGGAATGCTGTAGTACTTACATGTTGTACCAAATCGCCATTTTTATTCTGAATTAAGGTTGCCACATAATACAAAAAATCGTCATGGTAACAGCATATGTTTAATTATCGCTACCTTGGCGGGAGTCGGGGCGTTAAAGTAGAAATCAACCCGAGAAAGTCAAACACGGCACACTCGTGGATTATGATGCACATTCCAAATGGTATTTAAAACGGTGAAGTACAGTTGGAATATGCTAGGCGGAATTTGCAAGAAAGTTTTAGTAGGCGATTTTAAGATAGATTTCGATTCCAAAGAGGAATGGAACGAGGGAGAAAAATACGGCAAATTCATGAGTAATGATACACTTTCCAAATTAATATGGATTAAGGGAAGAAAATAGGGAAGACGCATGGATTATGATACGCTTTTCATATCTAGCACTTTAGTGTGTATTTAAAATCGGAAAGTGTTTCAGATTTTCTTACTTTTCTTTGACAGTAAAAATACAATAAAGTTCCGATAAATTCAAGGGAATTATAAAACATTCGATTTATCAAGATTTTCTATTGTTTTCATCTTTTCAAAAAATAATCAAAGTTTAATACAAAGGGTACCAGGAAAGTTTTACTACGGGTTTATTTGTTTAATTTTTTCTAAGCAATCCCCAACGCATTTCCCCATCCCCGAAGCAGTGCTCAAACTAGCTCTCTAGGGAGAACAAGAGTTTCTCTAAGGAGTGGAGAAACTCGTCCTTATCCGAAGCCCTCTGGACGTCCTCAGCATTATTAGGAAAACCGAATTTCTTTCAGTTTCATTTTCACGTGCGGGAACTGTGCAAAGTAACAGGGAGCAAGGTCCGCAGTCTGGACTGTACGGAGGGTGTTCGAGAAATTTCAGCCTAGTAGTGGCCAGTACAGGCTTTGGCGCCGTGAACTGGAGCGTTGTCGTGGTGAAGCATCCTTCATTCCTGACCTAAGCTGCAGGTTCTTTAAAGGTTTGATGATCTTAGATAGTTACTGCTCACTGTATCATTTTTCTGTGACTGTCTAGTCTTAGGCTCTTATTCAGATAGATTTAGTTGCTACTAAACCTATTGTTTAGTTACTAAATTTAGTAAAGTGGATTCAGATAGAATTTGGAGTCGGATATACTAAACACGTGACCAAAACAAGCTGCTAAAATCACGTGACCAAAACAACCTGCTAAATCACCGACTAAACAAACGTACCCCTGGAACAAGCGCTCTGATCGGTGTACTAACTTTTCCCTCAATTTTCCCTTGGTGTTAGTCACGTGTTTAGTACTAAATATATCTGAATTCGGATTTACTAACTTTTAGTATCCCCGCCCACTTACTAACTCAGTAACTGAACAATAGGTTTAGTAGCTACTAAATCTATCTGAATAGTAGCCTTAGTCTGTGACTAGTCTGACTAGTTATGTGAGTCCAAAAGACACTATACACACGCTTAAATCCAAAAAGCGAAAAAAAAAAACGATACATTGGAGAACGATCCGTTTGCATCGAAACGTACTTCTATTTCCGCAAAAGTGCTCTTTAAGTGGCCTTTTTTCTGAGAATTCCCCTCCTCGCTTATTGTTCGATTCACGCATATTTCGCTCCGCTCTTGTGATCGAAAAACGCTCCTAAAGGAGAAACTGCGCCAAAAATCGCTCCGACGGATCGAATTTCGCTCGTTTAGTTTAAGCGTGCACAATTTCACCGAAGTTGAAAAGTAACGATTGTTTTCGTCTAAATTGATCAACAATTTCTGACAGCTAAGAGTGTGTTCCAGTTACCCCAGATATAGCTAATATTACACGCAGTATATGTGCAACATTCCTTGCCTGTTTCTGACGTATAATAGTCCAAAAAGTTGGTAATGGGCTTTAATTCTTTATCTATTAGAGATAGGTGGGCGGTGTAAGTTGAAAAAAAATTCAAAATAAGGTCGGAAATAAGACTTTGTTAAGAAAAAAATTCCTCTCGTTAATTTTCAGAAAGTTATACTTTTTAAATTTGTATACAACCCCAGTACAAAAAAATTCCCAGTTAGTAAAATGTGCGCCCCATACACTAATGAGACGATATACAAAATTTCATCCTTTAATCACAAAGAGTTTCGGGGATATCTTTAAACAAAGATGATTGGCGACTATACATGATTTCGAATGTAAACGCTTATTGCTAGAGTGTGAAAAAATTATTTTCTTAGTGTGATCATCCGAAGTGACTTTTTTCCCTTCGAGAGCCATTGAAAAGTGGTTTAAGTCAGCATATTTTTAGTCTTCATATCTCTGCCACTTTTTAAAATATAATTATCAAATTTTGTACATAGCCTGACTAGTTCATGGGTCATATTTTACTAACCGTTAATTTTTTCGTACGGGGGGTCGTATACAAGTTTAAAAAGTTGAACTTTAGGAAAAATTACGAGAGGAATATTTTCTTAACGGAAGCTTATTTCTGACCGTATTTTGAAAATATTTTTTCAAATTACACTGCCTCCTTACCTCTTAGATAAAGAATTAAAGCAGATTACCACCTTTCTGGGACACCCTGTATATATGAGCCATGCAATAGTCAATGTTTTTGGCATGGTATTTTGCGTCAAAGCAATCTCCTTCAATTCCTTTTCAAGGAAATTGAAATGGGCTCATGTTTTCGCTTTGTCTGCCTGTTGTAACACTAACTAAGTAAAGAACCATCAATTGCTAGAAAATTCATACACGTTATGCATAAACAATTTTTTAACTGAAGAGTCCAAAAGAGTTCCAGTACATTAGAATCTGTAGGTAAAAAAAATCTGATGTGGACAGCACATGACTTCCTTCCACGTCTATTAAATCAAAAATATTTTCGGTGCACTTCATCTCAACTTATTTTGTTTGAAAGAGATAAAATATCAGTAATAGTAAGGTTTAGCGATTTCTAGCCAAATATTTCGATATCGCCAGCTAAGTTCAATTTGAAAGATTTCCTTCTGACACTTTATTTGGCGATATTTCACCAAAGCCGACAAGCTTGAGATAGTTTGCGAGATTTGGGGGATAGCCAATTTAGTAATTGACCACAGACTTTCAATGAATTGAATTAGGGATGCACCGAATATTCGGTTGGTATTCGGTATTCTGCCTATTCGGCAGACAAACCGAATATTCGGCAACCGAATAGTAAACAAATTTTAATATTCAACAATTGGTAAACAAACAAATTTTTTTTATATACCATGAATGAAAGTTATAGTATAGTGCCATAGTACAAAATTAATTCAAATTATACTTCGGAATATCACATACAAAGTAATTTTAATGTAAGAGAAAACACTCAGAGATTAAATTTAAATATTGTTGTTTTGCAATTTTCTTAAATTTTATGACACATTACATTAACCTTACTATTACTAACTCATTTAAATATGAATCAGTAACAAAAAAAAAAAAAAAAAAAAAAAAAAAAAAAACTCATTAAGTTTTCATGAATGTGGATAGTCAATTAACTGCTACTTTTTTAAATGAAATATGCAGGTTTAAAAGAATGATCATAATTTCACTAATATTTAAAAATATATATTACCAATACAACAACAAAGTTGACTTTACTGGATAAAGAAATGTTACAAGTTTTGTTTTATAAATGTTCAATATGTGAACGTTTTGTGATGCGGCAGATATCAAGTCTGAAGTCAAATTCTTCCCTCCCCACACTCGCTTAAACATGTCGCAATGAACAGTAGTGAATGCGGTTGTGATCCTTTGGCGTAAATCTTTCATGAACTTTCATGACTGTATCATGAGGCATAAGGGGGCACTAACACACAATCTTTTATGTAACCCCATTTTAAAAAAAAAAATCGCATGGAGTTAGCTCCAGAAAGCAAGGTGACTACGGAAGAAGGTGATTGTCGGCATCAGAACCTTGACCAATCCAATAACGAGGAAGCTCATTATTTATGAAAGAGAACTTGTAATGTTTCTTTCTCCAGTAAAGTCAACTTTGTTGCTGTAACTGCTTTGTTGCTGAATACAGCAACAAAGCATATTACCAATACTGCCAACCCGGGTTTGGCAGTAAGTCTGCCAAACCCGGGAGGGCATTGTGACACACCCTGTATATTGTAAAAGAAACACTTGGATATTAAACTTTGCAGTACTTTAATTTCTGAAGAATTTCAAACTATATGAAATATTGTTTTGTTTAAAAACAAGCTAATTAAATGAATTGGTGCACAATCAAAGTTTAATAATAGTTTAATAAATTTTAACCAAATATTCGGTATTCGGCCGAATATTCGGTTAGAAATTCAACCGAATATTCGGTATTCGTTATTCGGCAAAATATGGTATTCGGTGCATCCCTAAATTAAATGCATCTATACATCTTAATGTATTTAAAGTCATTTGGCTGACCCTGTAAATAAATTATCCAGTCGATTGCAGTCATAAAAGATATTGAAAACAGTTAGATATTACAATAGTTCTAAATACAAAAGTTCAAAATTCTATGGGTTAAAGTTTTAGAGTTATACAAAATATGAAATAATTTTTGGTGCCAAATTTGGCGATATTTCGGCGGAACTCGCCAAGGTCGACGACAAATTGAGAGATTTTGGGCATGGATCAAACAATGACAGACTATCGCCAAATTTGGCGATATTTCGCCATAACTCGTCAAGGACAATGAAAAATGGCAATATTTTGGGCATGGACCAATGACTGACAATCACGGCGATTTTCTGGCAAAACTCGCCAAGGTCGACGACAGACGGCGAGATTTTGGGCATGGACCAAACAATGACTGTCTACAGTTGTATTATATTGAAGATGGCCATAGACATTAAAGTATTGAAATTCTTTTCGGTGGTCCTGTAAATAAACTCTCCAGTAGATTGGAACCAAAAATCGAGATGCACAATTACATGTTACAACAAACTTATATGTGAAATTTCAACATTCTACGTCTAATAGTTTTCGAGATTTGAGAGTTAAATACATACACGCGTACACCAAAAGTGTCCAAGCTTGGCGACTTTTGGTTTGGTTAGTTGTTGAGGGAGGCACGTGACAGTGGTGGGACCATTACCCAACTTACCAGTACCAGTACTTACTCATTTTGACCAGACTCGTCGCTGGTCAAAATGAGTTGCAGACGCGTTTATAGGATCGTGCATGCTAGTTTACGATGAGATGCATCGAAAAAATTCCTAAAAGTAAATTTAGAGGTAGTCAAAATCGGTTTTTTCGTCGAAATTTGGCCCCCGAAATTTTTCGAGATCACATTACATTATTACCATCACATTTAAGCAAAAAAGACTCCTCAAACTTTGCATGATATATCTAACTAAATAGTAATGCAATTAATATAGAAAAATGCACCTTTTAAAGACCTAATAATAGGCATAGAATGTTGAAATTTCATATATAAGATTGTTGTAACATCTAGTTGTGCATCTCGATTTTTAGTTTCTATATCTTTAATGTCTATGGACATGTTCAATACAACACAACTGTAGATAGTCATTATTTGGTCCATGCCCAAAATCTCGCGGTCTGTGGTCGACCTTAGCGAGTTTTGCCGAAATATCGCCAAATTTGCGAGTCTGTCATTGTTTGTTCCATACCCAAAATCTTGACATTTGTTTTCGACCTTGGCGGGTTTTACCTAAATATCGCCAAATTTGGCGATAGTCAGTCATTTTGTCCATGTCCAAAATATCGCCATTTTTCATTGTCCATGCCGAGTTTCGGCGAAATATCGCAAAAGTTGGCAAAATTAGGCGTCATTGTTTGGTCCATGCTTAAAATCTCGCCATATGTCTTTGACCTTGGTGAGTTTCGCCGAAATATCGCCAAATTTGGCGCCAAAAATTATTTCGTATTTTGTAAAACTCTAAAACTTTAACCCATAGAATTTTGAACTTTTGTATTTAGAACTATATTGTAATATCTAACTGTTTTCAATATATTTTTTGACTGCAATCGGCTGGAAATTTATTTTCAGGGACGACCAAATGACTTTAAATACATTTAGGTGTATGGATGCATTCAATTCATTGAAAGTCTGTGGTCAATGACTACTTTGGCTATCCCCAAAATCTCGCAAACTATCCTAAGCTTGTCGGCTTTCGGTGAAATATTGCCAAATAATATGAAAATCTTTCAAACTGAACTCAGCTTGGCGATATCGAAATATTTGGCTAGAAATCGCTAAACCTTTCTATTACCGATATTTATCTCTTTCAAACAATGTAAGTTTAGATGAAGTGTGGCAAAAATATTTTTATTTAACAGATGTGCAAGGAAGTCTTGTGTTGTCCACATCAGATTATTTTAAAAACATGCGTCACTACCACTACCCTAGTAGCAATGACTGCTTGTTTTCTGCTCGGTCGTTAGTCGACTCATCGTTAACTCATCGACTCATATAATTCAGTCATCGGCAAGTGCACTTCTGTTTTTCTGCAATAGATGAACTTTTATTCATGGATAGAAGTGATCTAGACGAGCAGTTTCGCCGATGGGAAACAGACAAACAATATCTTATACGAAACTGCAGCTCTATAGTCATCGGGCGTTGCAGGTGTCCCAGTGGTTTAATGTGCCTTTTCTAATCTAAGGGAAATTTAGATCAATTCTTGAATGAATGACATAATTTACTTCAAATTTCTTATATTGGGGTTGGGACGGGGCAGAGGGGTGATATTGCCCCCCCCCACACAAAATTTAAATGAAATATTTACAAAAAAAGTAAGTGTTTATTATATAAAATCGTTTGCAATATTTAAATAATTTCTAAAAAATGTGTTTTTAAAAAAAAAGAAAAGAAAATCTGTTTGAGCGTCAGCTGCATTATAAGAATAACGGAAACTTCATTAAAATGAGCAACTCTTTTGAAACCTCCTTAATGTAAACAGCAAGAAGAGAAATCAGTTAATTTTTAAAAGTTATCCAAATCCAAGAAATATGAAAGTTAAAATCACACTAAAATTCCTATACAATTTGCAATATTCTTTTTTAATTATTAATTTTGAATGTTGTTGCTACTTACATACATTGGGAAAGTGAAATTGATTTGTTACCAATCGAATAATTTGACTATTATTAATAATAGCTGAACAGCACTTTTTCAAAATTTCACCCAAGTCCCAATCTGTGACTAAAATAACCGGTACTTCAATCTTTGGCTATCACATAACTCTGGATCGGTCTTGTGGGAGCGTGCTAGGCTTAGATTCTGCAGGGTTCGGGTCCGGTGGAGGAAGAATTTTTTCCCCCAGAAAAACGGAAAGTTAGCATCCAAAAAACGAAAACATAATAAACGGAAAGGACATTTTTTGAAAATTTTGCTGCCAGTCGTTTATTTTTTATTAACAAATATATTTTAAACAGTTTACAGGTGTCTCATCGGTTCCTTTTAGTTATTTCATCGGAGTCATCGGGAAATGATGATCGGCTTTATGGTCCCCCAAGCAGACATTTTGTACCAGTTGCCGATGAAATTTCCTCTTTTTTGGATGAAAAGCCGTGATCGGCCATTGCTTCTTCTCCTCGGATTAAACTCACCCGCCTCTCATCGACCGATGGGTTATTGCTACTAGGGTACGTGCTCTTTGGTTCCCCCCCCCCTGCACACGCCCTGTGCCCCCGTTGGGGGTCACGCCCCATAGGTTGAGAAAGGACTGACTTAAACTTATTTTTTTATCGTTTTTTAAAATCGTCTTTTTTTTAGCTCATTGTCAAATGTGTTGAATTTTATATTTTTCAGCCACTGTGTTAATGCCTTTTTATCGACCATGAAGCATGCATGCTATTTCGCGGCGGTAAGACATTTATAAGTATTTAATGAAAGAAACAAACACAGAAGTGTATAAAGTAAAACAGAAGCGTGAAAATTAAAATAGAAGTGCGAAATCATTATGAGCTCATAAAATAACACATCTTCGACGTAAAGGTCTAGTAGGAGAACGCTGGCATGGGAACGCGCATATGGACATGGCATTCAGCCATTTGCATTGATTGAGAGGGGCTTCGATAAATGACAAGCGCGATTTATGCGCTATGTTTGGATTCAATTACGCTCTGGAAAATGCCACCCGTCATTGCCTACGTAATACTACTACTCACTACACTACGTGTTGTATTACGTTGGCAACGCACTGGTGCATAACCAACCGGTGAATTATCGAACAAGCCGGAAGTTTCAAAACGGAAAAGAACGGTGGGGGAGAAAATAATATGAAGTAGGCATGAGGGGGAAAAGTGAAGCCACAACTGAAACCGGGTTTTCCTCCTTCCTCTGTGTTCTTACATGGGGGAAAAAAAAGAAGTGACCTTACGCATAGCCTTGGGGACGTGGCTCGTAGTCAAAGAGCCGTTTGGAGCTCATAGAATTTATCGAGCCAAGCCACGTCCCCCAAAGCGTACACGTACAGTTACTTCATTTTCTCCCCATAGAAGAACTAGCAAGTGTCTACTCCGTATTTACTATATTCGTCCCTCCAAGGGCAGAGCGGAGTCTGAGGGGCACGGAACGGCCAATGTGAATTCACCTTAAGAGGACATTTATTCGGTAATTTAAGAGCAAACCGAAAGCAAGACCTCTTCTTCTTATATAGGAGGTCTTGACCGAAAGTTTCTGACGTTTGGGGATACGGAGGAAAATTATTTCTTTTAGAGAAGTTCCCAGATCCACTTTGGCTGCATTCGTAAACGCCAAACGAGTTACACTCGTGCAATGAGTTTCCATCTAAGGCGTTCGTAAAGGAAACTGAGTGCATACAGTTTTTAAACTAGAGCGTTCGTATACAAAACTGAGTGCGATTAGTTTCAAACGAAATAAACCGAGCTGTGCTAAGGTTTCGTCAGTTGTTTAGAAGATACACTTCCTGCACGTTGTTGTTGTTTTCAAATGGCGTGGCGTCCGTTGTTATGGAAAAGTATGTTGTTATGAAAGTATTTTACGTTTGCTGAAGCTGCAAATATTACTTTTTCGAGGAGGAAATTCATGCATGCACTAGAAACTGCTACGATGATACATAATTTTTCAAAGGTAATCATTTACTTGTATTTTTAATTTTAGTAAATTCAAAAATGCATGTTTTAGTGTTGAGATTGAAGTTGATTTCATCCGTTATTAGCGAAATTTGAACTTCTCTTGCTAAATACTTTTGAAAAAAATGAAGTTTAAGTTGAAATTTCTAAATTTTTATTTGTGCACTTCAATTATGGCCACTCTTCCTTTTAAAAATCCTGTTGATTTTATAGTGAGTATGTTCTAAAAACTCTCCTCAGCAAAATTAACGCATTCGCGAATGGTAAACAAACTTGTCACCTAGGTAAGGTGACCAGATTTTTGTTGTCAGAATCGGGGACATGTCCCCGATTCTGACAACAAAACTGGGCACATTTGTAATTAATGCAATAATTAACAGTAATTTAATTGAAAAACAATGCAATAATTAAAAATTGTCCCCAGTTTCATTTTTACATTCTGGGGACAATTTGAAAAACGTCCTGAAAATGGGGACTGTCCCCGGAATATGGTGACATTTGGTCACCTTACACCTAGGTGACGAAACTAAATAAACTGAAGTTGTTCGTAAAGTCAAAGGAAACTGGTAACCACTGACAGCACTGAACCTAAACATATGCATTCCAGTTTTCTTACGAAAACTCGTGCAACGAGTTTGTCGTTTACGAATGCAGCCTTTGAATTTTTCAATCTTTTTCTAGACTTTCCGCGTTAGAAACATCAGGTTTAATTATCCTTAGTCACTTTGAAAGATAATACGCCTTTGGAAAGTCAAAATCAAAGGTTTGCTTGACCAATTCAATAATTTACAATCACTCAACTTGAATTCAATACCGTTTTTGAATGTTAAAAATCCTGTTTCTCCCCCTGAAATGCACACGAAACCAATTTTTCTTGTCACGCAGAGATAGTTGTTACACTAATTCCTAAGCTCTTCGGCCTATTCAATTGAGTTATTTCGTATAGTATCTTCTATTTTCATTTCCTCGACTCCACTTGTCTGTCTGTTTTCCATTTCTATTCATCTACAGTTGTTTGTGCTGTGACAGTAAGTAATATTCATTTATTTCTCTTTTTGGTAAATATATTATTTTTATACGTTAAATTTTTAATTATTCTAATTATAAAATAATTACCTGTCTGTAACATTTATAGTAAACAATGTCCATTGCTAAAAAAACATGTATGGAAGAAACCTATCTATTTCAAAAATCTTAATTTTGCGTGTTTTAATTATGCAAAACGAAATTGTTATTCCTTCATCTCACGTTTTTTTTCTTGAATTTACTATTTTAATGGAACTTGAAATAATGATGAGTATTACATATTTTCTTTCAGTTTTATACCAGTATGCCTCGAAGCAGATCACGTTCACCTGCCAGAAGAGGTAAATTCTTCCTTTTTTTCCACTAATGAAATATGCTACTTATTTAATAACGTTTTTTAAACTGAGTTTTTATCTTATCCATTTCATACGCTTTAAGTGCATTAATGTGAAAAACAGGTTTTTTTATTTTAGCGATGGGATACTAAATATTTTGCATAACTGTCGAACTGTTTAGTAATAAATTTGCTTGTATCTTAAATAGGATCGAGAAGGAGCTTTTTTACAGAACTTTTGCTCATTTACAGTCAGGGTTGTTTTAGCGTCAAAAACTGGTTATTGACATGACATGTCAAAAACATGTAAAAAAGTGTCTAAAACCTATACATGTTATTTTTATTAGTCATTAGTCACATTTTATTTCAAATATCAAATAACAAAATTAATTAAATTAAACTTGATATATTTTTTTATAATTAATGTATTAAATTAAAATTACATACCACCTTTCAAATTATTTGTCATGCTAAGATTAAATATTGAAAATTGTATATAAATATGTTTTTAAAAGTACTTTTTATTTATTTTTCTTCCTTAGATCAGCTTGTTTGAAGTTTATGAATATAAGTAATTAGTTGAATACCTTTATGCCATGATTTTTTTTTTTTAAAGGCGAGCTTTGCTCAAGCTAAGTCAGTAAACAATTACTTAATCATAATTTGCCTAAACATTATTGATGAGTCTAAATATTTCTTATTCTGCATCAATATAATCCATTACTAATAATATTCTGTATCATATTACAATATAAATATTCTCTGGTAAGTAAATTAATTATAATTTGCAATTAAAACAATGATTGGTTATTACAATGCACTCAACTTTTCTAATACTTTTCATTTTAGTATGTTAAATTAATTTATTCAGGGCCACACAATAACATTTTAACTTTGTGCCCCTACATATAGCTGGCTCAATTTTTGTGCACCTATACATAGCTCTAAACTCAATTACATGTGTGCCTAGGGCACAGGCCCAAATGCCTGTCCAATAATCAGGGCGTGCATTTATTCAGAACAAGCACAATAAATTTGATACTTAGTGTTTTGATAAATCTTTGTTCATATATATGTATATATATATGTATAGTTACAGTAGTAGCTTATTACAATCTTTTTGTATTTTAAGCAGCTTGTTGAAATAAAATTATGCTTGGAAATTTTGAACAAAATATGTAGTTTGTACTGCCTAAAATTGTCCAAAAGTTTACGCAAGTGCTAAGTAAAAAATGGCGAAATTTGTACTATGCAATTTTATTGCAAAAAATAGCTTTACACTATTTTTAGGACAGAATTTTATGTTTTTGACACTTATTGCCAAAAACTATGTCAAAAAGGGGTTTTTGACATGGCAGTTAAAACCGTGGTTAAAAACGGATAAAACCATCAATTGTAAAAAACTTGCCAACCCGTTTACAGTTTCCTTAAATCAGTAGTCAGTTGAATCGGACTAATCTATTTACAAGGTGCTTTTCAATTTTTGTTTTGGAAATACAACTTAAAAAATTCTTTCCTTTTGGATAAGCAAAATGCATGTAACAGTGTTTCCTTTAGATTGCTTAGAAATATATATATATTCATATTAGTTGAATTATCTGAAAATTGGCACATTGGTATGGATAATTCTGTATCAACCTTGAGATTCTGTTTACTTGAATGTAACTCACTGAAAAACTGCTACAAAATCTTCAAACTAATTGTGTGATAAATTGGCTTGTATCATAAATAGGGTCATTTGATTCAACATTTTTTAGCCATGGAAAAAAAAAAAAAACCTTCAATGAATCTGGCAGTTGTTGCATAGCTACATGCAAATCTATTTTTAAGTTAATGTTTTCAGCCAAGATGACTCATGCATAGCAGTCAATCTAGATTTCTCTGAACAATCTTTGTCTGCCTATCAATCCCCCGTGTATTATGTGCACCACAGAGTGTGTTACTCCCATCCCCCTTGCAAAAATTAGAAGTGCAACACTAATCTTAAAAATAATTTTAAAATGTGTGTCATGTAGGAACATATCTTGTCTAAATGAAGTATGCTTAATTTTTAAACTACTATAAGGTATACTTTTCATGGAGTTGTCAAATAAATTTTTTTGTAAAATATATTTATCACCGGGTGTTTAACAGGGAAAAAAAAAAAAAAAAAATCTTAAGAGAAACAAAGTAACCCTAAAAATGGTGGAATATGAAGTCCACAAAAGCATGTGAGATAAAAAGTCAGGGAAACAAAAGCTTTGAAATCTAGAAACCTTGCTTCACAAAAATACAATTGATTAAAACAACCCTTCATTGGTATTTTACCCTATATTTTAATTTGTTCTATAAATTATTTAACAAAAAAAGTGACTTTTACAAAAATTGATACAAAATTCACAAAAATGGCTATTGAAATTCACATAAAAAAAATCTGTTTTTACAAAAATGGAACCCTGAAAAAAAATTCCTGGATCAACCCCTGCTGTAAGTAAAATGTTTGTACTTGCAGTAAATACTTATTGGTAATGATTTTTAAACTTGAATGTTTGCTTATGTTTGTATTTAAAAGCATAATTCCATTTCAGAAAGACATAGAAGTCGTTCTCCCCGCGAAAGAGAAAGAGACCATGAGCGTGGTAGAATGAGAGGTTAGTGGAAATAGAAGCATTTTATTAGAATTGTAATAACAGGTTAACTTTTGATAGATGTGTGTTTTAAACATGTAAATAAAAATTCTTGCTTATTCACTTTAATTTAGTAGAAGTCATGTTTATGAGAAAAATTTTAATATAATATTTGACAGATACAGGGTGTCTCAATTCATGGGCCAAACTTGTTTTATAAATGCGTGTTTTATAAAATACATATAAAAAAGTATTTTTTATATAGCTGTGTGGGGTTGAAATTAAAAGTACCATGTGATTTCAGCATAGTCGGAATCCATTCATTTAAGCAATAATGTACATAACTACCTCAGCATTTCTATTTTTCAATGAGGGTCAGAAATGAAAAGTATAGGCAAAAAACACAGAATTTTGAGGTAATTATGTACATTATTGCGGAAATCCCATTGTGCTGAAACCGCATGGTACTTTCCGTTTCTGACTTGCCGACCCCAAATTGCTATACAGAAAAAAGATTCTTTATATGTATTTTATCTACCCTTAAATTTTGATCAATGATTTCAAAGACACCCTGTATATTTCTATATGTTTCATTCTGATTTCTGAGTTGATTATAATTACCCTCCTTTTTAAGTCCTAAAATGGGGTGAAAATAACTGCTTTCATAAAGGATATTTCTACACTTTGATTTTGTCAAGCAGCATGATTACATTTTTCTTTTTTTAAAAATTAGATTGCATTATATGATGCAATATTATTAAACATTATCTGTTTCATTGGTGATATTTATTGACACATCTATCTTATCTTAAATAGCTATATAAATAAAACAAAGTGTAAAATGTTAATCTGTCAGTCTTGTAGCTCTGAGATGGGTAATTATAGGTCTACCAAATTTTGTATGCCAATTTGCCTGGATGGGGCCCAACATACCTTGAAGCGATTTTTTCAAAATTTGAATTAGGACATTTTTTATTTAATGTGTGATTTTCTTGAAATTTTGTTGTTTATCGCCTTATATTTGATGCCAAAACCGAAACTTCGATTAAATACGCGTTAGGATCCCTAAGAAAGTCCCTCTATGGAAGGCAATTCCCCCCCCCTCTCGTCTTAGATCCTTTGCAGATAATTGGCCGTAACACCACATTTCCATTTTGATGCCAAAATGCGGCAAACAAACACTTTGCAAGTGAGAGTCTTTTACGAGTGATAATTTTCATTATTAAAATTTTAGTGTTAATTCCTTAATAAAATATGAAAGATTATACCATAGGGGAAATAATAAGCTTCCACGTTATCCGATAGAGCAGTGGTTCCCAAACTTTTTCAGCTGGCGACCTTTCCTTATCGAAATACCGCCAGGGTCCATCGGTCCACGGTGAAGTAAAAAAATCTTATTTGTATCGTATCCCTTCCTTATTTATATACAATTTAGATAGTACAATTATTTTCCTTATGTATATGTAATAGATATGTTTGCAATGTATGCGACAAGTGGTTTCATACTCACTAACAAGTGTTCCTAGGCAAAGATTAAAACTACATTATAAAAGTACACAAAGACATTTTAATTTTTGAGGCAAAAAAATTCATGCAGCTTTGATATGATTGGTTAAGAAAATAGTTATCACAATCTATGTAAAATTGCTGTTCTTAAGTAAGAATACTATATTAATGAGATTTTTGGGACTATTTCAATTGAACTAACACTTCAATGTCAGGACTGAATGAAGATTATTTTAATCTTAAGTCACTTTCAACATTGAGTTGATTTCTGTATATGTTTTCTTAGGAAAATCAAAGTTGAAAAAGTGCATTCACATAAATGCATAGGGTGAAAATGTGCTTTAGCCCACCGCTTGGCGATTGTCAACAAACTGGCCAGTTGGCGCTTTTCTGTGAAGCGATTCTAGGATTGCAACCATGGAATTCGATAGACGTTGTGCTCTCTTCGGTTTGGGTCATAATCTATAGCTTCCGTTACTTTCGTTTTTCTCCTTTGGCAAAGCAAGTATGACGCAAAAGCCTGTGGGATTGAGCCATGGAAGAAAGTTTACTTTTAGGATTATTTTCCCAAGATGCATCGCAGATTCAAAAACGTAATCAAAATCGCAATTGCGTGAAACAAATATTTTAAAACAGGTGTGGGCAAAATTTGAAAAGATGCGGACCAAATTTTAAGATGCTAGTGAGGTGACGGGCCGTAAAATTGAGATTTAAATGGATTTTGAATGTTTTTTATGTGTTTCATTCAGGGTTATGATATCTTCCCCGATTATGAAACTATTTAATGTAAAAACTAACAAAGTACTAGAAATAAATAGAGGGCCCCTCGAAAATACGCTAAGGTGGCCCTTTGCGAGAGTTGTACAACCTAGTTGTACAGCTATGTAAACTGCGCACCCAGTGGACTGTTTTTAACTAAAAAAACCTCAGTGGATTCAGAAACCTAGTTGTACAGCTATGTAAACTACTCAACCAGTGGACCGTGTTTAACTAAAAAAACCTCAGTGGATTCAGCAACCTAGTTGTACAGCTATGTAAACTACGCAACCAGTGGACCGTTTTTAACTAAAAAAACCTCAGTGGATTCAGCAACCTAGTTGTACAGCTATGTAAACTACACAACCAGTGGACCGTTTTTAACTAAAAAAACAACAGTGAATTACCCTTTGCTAAATGCTAAGCTATATGCAAATCAAATATTTTCAAAAGTAATACAACAATTTAAATCAAATACTAAGAATAAAACTAAATAAAAAATTATTTCACTTACTCTCGTCCAAAAAACGAATATCAAATCAACAAGAGAACTTCACAAAGCAATGACCACTCTCGTAAAAAAACAAAAACAAAAAAAAACAAAACAATATCAAATGCAGAATAATAAACTTGTTCCACATGCAAAATTTCGATTTGCAGACGATAATTGCCACAAATAAATCAGGCGACGAAAACAAATTAATTCTTAAAAATCAGTTTGTAATGTTTCCAAAAGTAAATCAGTTTTAAAAGTACTTTTAAAAATATGACGTACTAAAAGTACTTTTAAAAAATATGAAAGCAAATTTCTCTAAAAATATTTTTAAAAACCTCTCTAACATATATTTTCTTGTTCAAATCTAGTTCCAGTAGCTAGATTCCAAAATAACAACAACGCATGCGCAAAAAACGCAAATTAACAGCTTAATGACATCAAATAGAACAAGCACATTGGTTACTTTTAGCTACATATGTTACGCAGTAGCTAGATTACAAAATAACAACAACGCATGCGCGAAAATCTAACATCTTTAGGATATTTCCACAGCTTTAAAATATCGAATTTACCATATTCAGCGCGTTTATCGCCCACTCCAAAAAAACAGTCACCAAGCGGTAGCGTAAAGTACATTTTAGCCATGCATAGTTTTAGGATTGAGTCAAG
>JAWZYV010014210.1:0-101491 GCA_038373885.1 Cheiracanthium punctorium | reverse complement strand
GGTACATTTGGAAACTGTACTTTTTGAAAGGATATGCTAAAATAGTATCAGAATATTTTATAAGTGGAATTAAAATTCTTTTATTGCCATCAGTTCCAGTTCAAACTTCGCAATCGCCCGAAGTATTACGATATATAAACTTGGTGTGCATTCTTGTTCCATTGACTAATGCTTCCTTTGCATTTATATTTCTGATTAGTGCAACGATGCAATTAACTTTCAATCGGTTACCAGGCGCAAATCCCGCCAGCTGCTTTTTCTGGTAAACGTTTAAAGACTACTTCTGAAACATTGTGGTCCCCCCCCCCCAAAAAAAAAGCCTGAAATTTTAATCCGCATACAAAATAGTATTTATATACAGAATTCCATATATACAAAAATATCAATATATTAAAAAGAAATGTGTATGCTTATTGGTTACATAATGTGAAATTGGGAAAACGTGGAATTAAATTAAAATACGAAATTAAATTAAACTTCCAAAATATGGAAAGGATAAACAACTATGTACTGGAAATTGCTTTTGGTTTGTAATCATTTGGCCGATCACAATTATCACTCATAGTCAAAGAATTCAAAACTCTACTGGATAGTTATTGATTTCATTGTCATCATAGCAAGTTATTTTATCGTAGCTATGGTGATTTGTTCTCTATTCATCAAATATTCGATTAAGTCAGCATTAATAAAAGTTCAATCACCATTTTTAGGTTGTATTATAACTGACTTCAATATGTAATCTTAGAGTATGTTTTCGGAAATATTTCCATACACTTCATTAATAATCTAAGGTATTTCTTCAATAATATTTTTAGAGAAAGTTTGCTTTAGCATATTGCGTGGCATGAGATTGTGAAGAAGTTGTCGAATTGGCGCGTTTCTGTGGAGCGTGTTGGATTGCAACCTGTCCTTTTCGGTTTGTTTTTCCACAGCTTTAAAGTGTTGTAAATTACATGTTTTAACATGTAATTTCCACAGCTTTAAGTGTTGTAAATTACATGTTTTAACATCTAATTTACAACACTTGGCGCACTTATCGACCGTCTAAAGAAAGCTGTCAATCCAGGGCCGTAACCAGAGGGGGGCTATGGGGGCTGAGCCCCACCTAGCCGGCTTTCAGCCCCCCCTAAGATCTTCAATATTTTTTGTAAATTTACAGATAAATACGAAATTCTAGAAACGACTGATTTTTAACAATCGCTAAATTTTACATCATAAAAATACCCATTGTTTTGGGAGAATTTCTCATCACAATGGCCAGATTTCTATACATACGGTTAATTATTTTGCTGCTCTTGGCTGCATGTAGCATCGGTTTTCGGATTTTTCCGAGTACAGGAAACTGCCGGTTTCCTTTTAAGTTCCTTACAATTTTATCCTTACAATTATATTTAAAATGAAAAATAAATGCACTTTTCAGTAAATTTTTATTCCAAAGTTTAATTGTTAACATTTTATTTTTTATTTTACAGAGTTTATTATTATTATTAATGGATAGCATTTAATGGATTGCAAAAGGCACAATTAACTAGTAACTACGTCTGGTGAATTATTGTTGTACAAAAAAAAATACTCTAACCGATATATCCAATACTGCATTCTCTCAAAATATCATTTGAATATTTTTAATGGAATCTCAATGAAAAAATTATTAACATAATGAATGTTAAATATTTTAAAAACACGTTGTTTTTTTAAGCAAATACCCTAGAAAAAAATGTGCAAATTGACCCCCCCCCCTCCGCCTACTAATACTTATATTTGTTCCTCCCCCCAAACTAGATTCAAAGCCCTACCTAACATTTCATCCTGGTTACGGCCCTGCATCAATCACAGTCACAGGGCTAAAGCACATTTTAGTCATTGGCGTTTCACCAAACTGAGGAATAATTTCACTTCTTGCAAATTTTGTTGTAATACTATAACCCTATAGTATAGCTGAAACTTCGTGTTGTTATTTCAAAATTGATACAACAATGGAACCATCGCTCGACTTGGCGCGAAATACTGCGTGCCAAATTACTTATGAATTTTTTACGGTGCATTAGCATATTACACAAAAATTTTAACATTCGCACAACGACCTCCACATGAACTTTAAATGTGACGAATTTCGCGCTCATCTCTTTTGCAGCACATTGCTGCAAAAGGGACACAAAGGATTTCCTTAGCTTATATATATATATATATATATATATATATATATATATATATATTCTTATAAATAAAAATGAAATTCTGTTTGTTTGTTTGTTTATTTGTTTGTTTGTTTGTGGATTTGATTCGTATACAAATCCACAAATATGGACCTATCGGCCTGAAATTTAGCACAGATATGTAAAATAATATAGAATAAATCACAGTCCACTTTAAAACTTTAAAAGTCCACCCGTTCCCGGAATTTAAGAGATTTTTTATGCTCTTCACGCAAAAATCTTTCCGTAATTGTAACCCCTGTAGTGAAAAAAGTGTGAAATAAGGATCGTGGTTGCCATGTGTGGCGATTTTGCCGAATAAGATGTTTTAAATTCTCAAAGTAAAAATAAAAGAATAATAATGATTTTTTTTTTGTTAGTTTATATTCGTAAGGTTATATTTTTTTTAATTATAATATCGTGTGCATGGGATATCGGAGCAGGAATGAAATGTTTTAAACGCAAAACAAAAAGAATTGAAGATTTCCGAGGCTAATATGTTAAAATTTTTTAGTTTGGCGAAAAAATAAAATGGCTCAAATGCCGAGAAAGTGAGTTCTAGCGGTTTGCACAGTTTCCGGCTTGGCGAAATTTACTGAGAGCTTAAGGAAACGGATTTTTGAAAACAAGTGCAAAGGTTTTATTAGAATACAGCGTTAAATTTTAATGATCCGTGCGAAAATAATGCAGTTATTAAGGGATTTCAAGTGATCTATCTTCAGCATTCTCGCGATTTTGAGGAGGATTCTAACGCTTGGCGCTATTTATCGTAATTTAATCGTCTGCTATTTGGGTTTTGAATACACCTGCGTATAAGTTTTTGAAATTTTCATTCAGTTGGAATTGTGCATTTTTCTGGGCAGCTTTTCTGCATCTAATGTATTACATCCAGAAAAAAGGATGTTAGAAATATCAATTTTAATTTTGTTTAATCACACTCATAAATAATGATACACTTTCCACCTTAATGAAAGAAGGAACGGAAATAGGGAAGACCCATGGATTAAAACTCTTTTTATATATAGCACTTTAGTGCGTATTTAAAAATCTGAAAGTGTGTCAGATTTTCTATGATTCTAGCGCTTGGCGCAATTTAATGAGAGGGTATTTTTAAAAACAAGCATAGGTTATCTTATAAATAAAAATGAAATTCTGTTTGTCAATTTGTTGATTTGGGTAGTATACAATTCCACAAAAATGGACCTGTCAGCCTGACATTTTACACAGATATGTAAAATAATATAGAATAAATGATAGTCCACTTTAAAACTTTGAAACTCCACTTAAAAACGTTTTCCTCCTGAATGGTTCTCTTAATTTCCGTTCCCGGAATTTAAGAGATTTTTTATGTTCTCCACGCAGAAAGCTTTACGTAATATTAACCCCTGTAGTGAAAAAAGTGTGTGAAATAAGCATCTTGGTTGCCATGTGTGGCGATTTTGCCGAATAAAATGTTTTAAATTCTTAAAGTAAAAATAAAAGAATAATAATGATTTTTTTAGTTTATTTTTTTAGGTTATTTTTTTAATTATAATATCGTATGCGCATAAGAAATGAGAGGAGGAATGAAATGTTTTATACGCAAAACAATGAGGATCGAAGATATCCGAGACTAATATGTATTTTTTTTTAGTTTGGCGAAAAAAAAATGGCTGATAGGCCGATTTTTAGAGAGTGAGTTCTAGCGCTTTCACAGTTTTAGGCTTTTTGGCGCAATTTACTGAGAGCTTAAAGGAATAGCATTTTTGAAAATAAGTGTATAGGTTTTCTTAGAATACAGCATTAAATTTTAACTATCCGTGCAGAAGTAATGCAGTTATTAGGGCATTTCAAGCGATGTAGCTTCAGAATTCTCGCCAATTGAGTACATTGATTTAACTTGGGGGAAATCCGCCAAATTTCAGAAAATTGTAATCTTCGCATTTAGTACATCGAGGTAACGATGAATAAAACATGTTATAGTTGATAATTTAAAAAATGCGGCTGTATTAAGGGATTCCACTTTTCAAATAAATGCCTGGCGGTCGAACCATTTCCCATTTTGATTGCTGCTAAGTCAATGCTTCGAATGATTCCCTGAAAAAACTCTTGCAAAATGGCGTATGCTGGCACTTTGGCGAGGCTTAGATTTGAAACTGGATTTTACTTGAGACTGGTATATACGTATAATAAGACTGGTTATAGATAAAAATGAATGTTGGTATGTGTGTAGGAGGTTGAAAAACTCCAGCACCGTTTCACCGATCACCATGAAATTTGGTTCACCTAAGTCTTTTATCATGGAGAAGGTTTTTATGCTATCCGTTTTCCTCTAACTTTTCACTAGGTGGCGCAGCAGAACGTCGAATTCTATTCCGTTTAGCCGTTTGCTATGCGAATATCGTCGAACCAATTTCGATGAAATTTGGTACACGCGAATATTAGAACACGGAGAATATTTTTCACTATCCATTTGCTGTAACTTACCGCTAAATAGCGCTGCAACGCATCAACTTCTATACCGTTCGACTGATCGGCATAAAATTTTTTATACTTACACATTTGAGAACGAAGAATATATTCTAACTGTGTTCCTTTTGATGTTACTCACCACTAGATGGCACTGCAATGCATTATTATTTTAACTCGCCACTAGATGACGCTGCAGCAGGCCAAATTTTTGACCATTCAAACGGTCGCTATGAAAATCAGTATACATAGATATTTGAACAATGAGAATATTTTGGTGCTATCCATTTTGCTATAACTCGCCACTTGACGGCACTGTAGCAAATCATTACTTTAATTAACCACTAGATCGCGCTGCAGTGTATCACTTCTTGACTGTGCAAATAATCGCTATGAAAATAGGTATACATAGATATTTGAACACGGGGAAGAGTTTGGTGCTATCCATTTTCCTGTAACTTGCCACTAGATGTCGCGTCAACACATGAATTTCAGGACTGTCCAGCCGATCGTCATGAAAATTCGTATACATCGATATCTGAATGCGAAAAATATTTTCACCGTATCCGTTTTGCTAAAACTCGCCACTAGATTGCGCTACGCCGCATGGCCTTCTGCACCGTACAAACAATTGCCTTGCAATTTGCTATATCTCTTTATTACAATAAATAGTAATCACAACAAATATTAATATCAAAAAGTCCATTCATTCCCGTGCGAAGAACGGGTACTTCAGCTAGTATATATATATATATATACTAGAATTAGAATATCCAGAATAAGTCCATTTATGGACGTATTCCAGTTGTTCCACACTATGTCAGTGATTCGACATAAAATGGATGTGTGTATAAGTCCAGAAATGGACAAAATATGGAAAAGTTACTTTTTTGTCATTGATTTTCATTTTACCCAATACTGTACTTACGACGCATCAATTTATTATACTTATGTTTTTATTGATATTACATTTTACCCCAAAAAAGTTTAAAAACTTTTTTAAATTCTAGAGGTGTTTTTTTTTTTTTTTTTGGCGGGGAACTTTTGAAATTTAAAATTTTTTTATGTATTATTATTTTCTATATACATATATACATTGCAAGAACTTTCTGCAGAAGCTATATTTGTATGCCCATTTTTTAAGTGCTAAAAATCAGCAATTGATTATGAAGAAGTTTTAAGAGCTTAAGTTATACGGATTAAAAATTTTATACAATTTAATATAATTAATTTTTTTTATATTTGCTATCTGTGAAAAAATTCGAATTCCAAAAATGCAGAATTTATAATTTATTGGGCAAAATTTTTAACTAATAAAAATTCAGCATTTGATGCGAAAATAAATTTTTAAAACTTATATTATATAATTCTTTTATTATTCTCAATTATTATTATACACTGCTGGCCACCCAAATTGCAACACCAAGAAAAACAAGAGATATCACAACAAAATTTATTGTGTAGATAACATGTTGACCAAGTAACAAATGATTAAATTTACAGCATTCTATGAAGCGTGGTTCCTGCCAAAATCAGTACCCAGAGTAGCCGCCGTTGTTGGAGATCACAGCTGCCACACGCCTCGGCATTGATTCAAAGAGACTTTGAATGTGTTCTTGGGGTACAGCAGACCAAGCAGCTTCCACACGTTACCAAAGTTGATCTGGTGTGACAGCTGGGGATGAACTCTGGGTCAGTCGTTGAGCAACCATGGACCACATGTTTTCTATCGGCGAAAGATCCGGAGAGCGCGCCGGCCAGGGAAGCAATTCAATCTGGTGATTGACGAAGAACCCTTGGACAATGCGTGCCACGTGTGGCCGTGCATTATCCTGCTGAAATATGGCTGTTGGCAAGCCCTGAAGGTAAGAAAGGACAACTGGCTCCAACACCTCGGAGATGTAGCGCTGGCTGGTTAAAGTACCGGCAATGCGTACTAGAGGAGTGCGAGAGAGATATCCGATACCGCCCCATACCATAATACCCGGTGCAGGACCAGTGTGAAGGTGCATAATGCAGCTGTTCAGCATCCTCTCTCCACGGTGTCTCCAGACTCGAATCCGACCGTCGTGGTGTTGCATACAGAAGCGTGACTCGTCAGTAAAGAGAATTTCATTCCATTCTGTCGTCCACATCCTTCTTTCATCGCACCATTGGCGGCGGAGACGTCTGTGGTTCCGCGTCAGAGGTAGACAAAGCAACGGACGTCTTGCGGACAGACCATTCTGCTGTAAACGACGTCGAATGGTACGCGCAGACACTGGATGATGCGTTACAGACTGAATCTGCTGTGATATGGTTCGTGATGTGACTGAGCGGTCCGTCACTGCCATGCGTACAATCTGCCTGTCATCACGTGACGTGGTGCACTGAGGTCGATGCGGTCGATCACGTCTGTCCGTCGTACCCTCCTGCACCCAACGATCACATATCCGCATCACAGTTGTTTGGTTTCGTCCAATACGACGACCGATTTCCCTGAAAGATAACCCACAATCTCGGTATGCCACTATCCTTCCTCTGTCAAACTCGGATACTTGATCAAAAGATGATCGTTGTTTCCTACGAGGCATAATTTATCGTTTTTTTGAAAAAAAAAGCAAGAAAAACACAATTGCTGTACTTGAAACCGTCGAAATCTCCAAGCCTTAAATAGCGCTTTGAGGTGGCGCCACAGGCGCGCTTGATGTGCGTCTGCGCTGAAATTCTAATCATTTGCATATCTCACCTCAGCTAATGCATGTTGTAAATTTCATATTATTTGCATGCTTCCTTCAGGGTGTTGCATTTACGATGGCCAGCAGTGTATTTATTGTCTGTGAAAAATTCATATAAGTACGAGTACAATGCTGCTGCTTTAAATGCACACCAGAATTGTACAAGCGCTCATTAGGTATGACAAAATATGAACCAGTGGCGTAGCTACAGGGAGGTAAGGAGGGTCAGAGGGGGAAGGAATGGCATTTGTCCCCGGGCGCAGCACCTGAGGGGCGCCAAATTCCTTTTAGCGCTCATTAGGCATGACAAAATATGAACCAGTGGCGTAGCTACAGGGAGGTAAGGAGGGTCAGAGGGGAAAGGAGTGGCATTTGTCCCCGTGCGCAGTACCTGAGGGGCGCCAAATTCCTTTTATTGTATAAGCATTCATTCTGCTGAACAAAAGCAATTTGAAATCCTCCATTTTGCATTTAAACCAAATAATAAACACTTTTATGCGAAGATAAGATAAGATGCCCGCTAAACACACACAAACGCGCGAGTTTTGTCAACAAAAATGCTCTAGAAAAGCTGTTCTCTAATTGGATGTAGTTTCTCGGTCGCTGTGGAATATCTGTTCTTTCCAGATATTCCACAAACCCTCGGCGATCTCTGCGTGACGCCATCGCGGTGTCTTAAGCTCCGTTTCCACTTGTGTCTTTACTGCCCTTAATATCTTCACTGCCTCAAATGTTATAACGCTAAAGCAGAATTCCGTTTCCCCCTAGCTTTGTTGTCTCCTTTAGAATCGTACATTCCTCCAATGGCTATTAGCGATTTCACGCATGCGTGTTTAAACTTTTATCTGTTCCCGTGTTTCTTTTAAATAAACTGACGAAAAAAAAATCCCAACACAAAAAAAAAAATTAGTGTAGAGTAATGCAACTTGGACAATGCATTTGTCTAGTTAACATGTTTAATTAATGAAACTTTCAAGATTACAGGTTAATTTAAGTTCAAGAAAATGCATTTCAAATGTGAAAGGCTGTTACATTAATAGCCGTTGTAACCTCCAGAATTTTGAATGCAAGCCTGCAAACGTACATGCATTGTGTCATACAGGTGCCGAATGTCACTTTGTGGTATGGAGTTCCATGCTTGTTGTACTTGTGCTGTCAATACCGGGACGGCCAATGCTGGCTGTGGATGATGCTCAAGTTGTCGTCCAATAATATCTCATACGTGTTCAATTAGAGACAGATCTGGTGAACTCGCAGGCCAAGGTAACATGTCAATACTCTGTAGAGCACGTTGCGTAACAATAGCGGTATGAGGGCGAGCGTTATCCTGTTGGAAAATTCCTCCTTGAATGCTGTTCATGAATGGCAGCACTACAGGTTGAATTACCAAACTAACGTACAAATTTGCAGTCAGCGTGTTTGGAATAACCACGAGAGTGCTTCTGTTGTCATACGAAATTGCTCCCCAGACTAGGAATCCAGGTGTAGGTCCAGTATGCCTAGCCGCAGACAGTTTGGTTGCAGGCGTTCCCCTGGCCTCCTCCTGACCAACACACGGCCATCACTGAAACCAAGGCAGAACCTGCTTTCATCAGAAAACACAACAGATCTCCACTCCGTCCTCCAAAGAGCTCTGGCTTGACACCACTGGCGTCGCAATCGGCATTGGCTCGGAGTCAGTAGAATGCAAGCAACAGGGCTCCGGGCTCGGAGCTGTCCTTCAAGTAACCGATTTCTAATTGTTCGTTGTGTCACAGTGGTACAAACTGCAGCTCGAATTTCTGCCGCAGACGCAGTACGATGCGCCACAGCTGTACGCCGAATGTGACGGTCTTCGTGTACAGCTGTGGCCGGTCTTCGTGTACAGCTTCGTGTACAGTAGTACCACGTGGCGCCCGGAACCAACGCCCCCTAGAGAGGGGGACCGGGTTCCGGTCCCTAGAGGGGACGTTGCCGGAACCCGGTCTTCTTGAGGCAGTACCATTCCTTGACCACCGCACCCAACAATCATGCACAGTGGATACTTTCCGGCCAAGTCTTTCTGCAATATCGCGGAAAGAAAATCCACCTTCTCGTAACCCTATTACAAGGCTTCGTTCCAACTCGGTGAGCTGTTTATAATGGCTTCATCGTTTTCTTAAAGGCATTTTTAGCTAACATCAACTCAATACGTCAAATTTCAAAGCTCAATAACGCTCACGAACTTCACAGCACGCATTTAAAGCAAACCTGATTTGCATGTTCTGAGTGGTGCTATTAGCGCCACACTTATGCGCGAAGCGCGAAATTTGATTCGATGTCAATTTCCAAATGTATAAACACGACCACCTAATTTCCTTTCTCTAACACAAGTCTTTCTTGGTGTTGGGATTTTTTTTTTTTCTGTCAGTGTATATCCCATTTGTTATTTTTAAATACAGTAGAATTTCTTAAATTTGACTCAAAGTTACGGAATTTCATTTATCAAGTCGAAATTAGACCTTAAAATAACAATAAATCGGTATTCGAACGAAAATGTTTTAAAGATTTTATTAAAAATGTTTAAAAGAATAGCCTCTTTCCAATGAGTAATTTCTCAGTAAATGTATCTTATTTTTAATACATTTTTCTATTAAAAAAAGTAAGTCTTTTTTTAAAACTTTACCTGATTATAACGATTTCTTTATAATTAATTGTGCAGGATTTTTATAATCTGGAAATTTCTGTTTTTCAGAATCGGTAAAGCCCCGTCGATTTTGAATTTGAAAAATTCTACTGTATTCATTTAAGGTACTTTTTTTAGCACATATTTTACTTATTTTAGGATGATTAAAAAAATACAAAGAGAAACCCTGGGTGACAATGATTTTTATAAATTAGAGCCTTTAAAATACAAGTTAATTGAGCTGTTTTGATAGATTTAAAAAGCAGCCACATTTTCGATTATTTGTACGTACTGCATGCTGTCTTTTACCAAATAAGTAATTAAAAATAGAATACTGATATCTGCTTTTTGAGTGCTTTGTAAATTTAAAAAATACATTATGTTATTAATTTAATTTCAGTTATCTATAACATATTCTAAAAGCATATAACTATTTCTGAAAAGGTTGTATTGTATTGTGTTATGGTAAACCTACACGAGCAACATTTCGTATTGCCTATGGTAGGGTTAGGGGATTGTTTGCGCGGTTGACTTCTTAAGTGCTTCTGAAGCGTATTTACGCTACATCGCCCAAAATTCCAGATTTTTAAATAATCCTCCGCCCGGTACACTAGAACCCCGGACCTTTATATTTCAGTTATCTACTCATCAACTTATCAACTCGTCTGGGTATAACAACTTGTTTTAGATGCCATTAAATATCTTAATACGAAAGATTGTGCATGAATAAATTTAGATTAATTAATCAAATTTCTATTTGAAAAGTATTGAACAAAATTTTAAATCTGGTATTTAAAGGAATACAAAATGAAAATGAGAAAACCTAAGATTTGGAAAAAAAAAGTCTTAAAATTAAAATTCAATAACTACAATAAATTTTATTTATACATGAAGAGTAAGAACTACTATTCCCCCCCCCCTTTGAGTACTAAATAATTATTATTAATTGATTATGTGAGTTTTCTGAAGAGAAAAAAAAATTATCTTCATTGAAATAATAATCATACATTGAATTTTCCAAATAGAGTTAATAATATTAGGAAAATAAAGACTTAATTTTAATAAGAAATAGATATCAAAATACAAGAGATCATTAGAATATTGTTACGAATTTTCGGGGCAACCCGCTGTTCTGGGGTTTAAAATAGTTCAAAATTCGTATTCTACGCGTCAAATAGTTAAATTTTGCTTTTTTTTGCATCAAAATCGGTCAACTAGAACCGGAGATACGAAGGTTTGGGTTTACCCATTGATTTCTATAGCAGTTTCTAGAAATCTCGAGAAATATGGGTCCTAGGCATTCGGTAACTTCACTTTTGGGGACTTATTTTTTACACCAACACCAAATTTGGAGATATTTCGCCAAAAGTCGCCAATCTTGGCGACATTTTGGTCATTTGGCGCGTTTTTCTCCAATGGTGCTTGTAAAGTTAGTTTTCCTACATTAACATGCATAATAGCCTAATATTTCTCTTCTATGACGTTATCAAAATTCCCTCTTTATGTAGAATCTTCGAGAGATACATCCTTCTAGAAGCTCCATGTAGCTTCTGTCACACCTATAAAAGCAACGGGCTCCCCCAATTTGAGTCAGTGTGAATCGAGCTTCCAATGAGTACGCTGCTTTGCTCGGTGAATTGTATAGTGCTATAGAAGCGGTATTTTCGCTTTCCTTTTTGAAGCTTTGCTTTTAAGAGCTGCGTGTAAATTCTTCATTGCTGTGTTTTTATGGACTGTTACGAAATCACTCGTATATTTCCAATGAATTTTTGGCTGTGGAAGTGTTTTATTGATGTGAGAAATACATCATTTGTGAAAACTTCTTTACTAAGCGGACTGTTAAAAGCACGTTACTGCTTCATTGTGCTTGTGAATTTGGTACAGCTGATTGTTTGAAGAAGTTCTAGAAGTAATAAAGTTCGTTTTCCATCCTGACAAGTGGACTCTTTTCTAGAACTTTCTACGCCTACTGGACTTTAGAACGACGAACCCAGGAAACAAGCAGAGTGTTCTGCAACATTTGGTGTCAGAATCGGGATTCTAGAGAAAGACTATAAATTTCCAGTGGATGGTGTGGACCAGAAAAATGGAAGAACAGTTTCAACAATTGCTCATGGATATGCTGAACGAGATCAAATCCGGACATGAATAAATGAAAACAGAGTTGAAAACTTCACAAGAAGAGATAGAAGCCGTAAAAGAAGTAAAAGTAACCTACGACAAAATTGAAGCCGGACAAGCCAATTTCGAGAAGAAAATTGAAGCCGGACTACAACAGTTCAAAGGCGATCTGGTAAAGAAAATTGAAGATGGACAAGAAGAGATGAAAACTGGATTGGAGAAAATAGAGAAAAATCAAGAAAAGTTGGAGCAGAAGATAGAGAGAAGCCAAGAAAATTTAGAAGAAACTAAGCAGGGCCAAGGAGAAATGGAGAAAAGAGGTTCGCTCCTAGAAGAAACTCAAACGAAATATGAACAAAGAATTGAAGGAAATGTTAAGGAATTACAGCAGTATATTTGCAGAATGCGTCAAGAATTTGAAAATAAAATTGAAGACAAACTGTACAGTTTAATAGAGCTGGAAAAGTTACCTGAAAAAAACCAGGCTATCTTCATGCCGACCAGCAGTGAAACTTACTACTTATGACGGAAAGACTCCCTGGGAAGGGTACAAGACCCAATTTTTGATTGTCACCAAAGTCAATGGTTGGAATGAGTCCGAGAAAGCGAACTAACTGGCCGCTTCCCTTAGTGGAGATGCAATTAAGTTTTTGTAAAACGATGGAGTGACGAAGATAGGAGATTTTGACGCCCTTACCAGTGCCAGTAGAATACAACTAAAGTCAAGGATTCAAAGACCTGGCGAGACTCTTCAAGAGCTGACTTCGGACATAGATAGGCTGTGTCATCTAGCCTACATTTACCACCTTGATGATGTCCGAGAAGAAATGACCGTGCGGCATTTTATTGAAGCCGTCCGGGATGCAGAAATCAAAAAGGCATTCATGTTGGAGGATTATCAAGATTTGAAGTCTGCTCCCGTGTTCGCCATGAAGCTAGCGGCAGCGTAAGGAAAGATCGGCATGCTGTTAGAACAGTAACGGTCCAAGAACGTGCTGACACAGAGAGCGTAGAGAACAGACTAAAGAAAATAGAAGATCTCATAGAACGAAAATTAAGATCCAGTGGAAGGAGAGATAGCCCAAGAAAAGTAAAATGCTGGAAGTGTGGCGTCGCGGCCATCGTACAAAAGTAGTGTGGTCGAAAGTCGAATGACCAGTAACAGAACTCTCAGAATGGAAAGGAGGGAAACTAGGAGGTGGGCATCTCGAGGGTCAGAGGTTGCCAGGCATTCCAAAGCCCCACCTAAAGTCTTACAGATTTCATCAGTGAATGGCGGCAGTAATGGACTCTTTGTACTCGGATACGTTATCTGGGCTCCGCCCTCACTGACTCTCCAGACTGGCAGGTGACAAGATCGAAGTGGGTGGAAAAGCAAGAGTGGAAATTACATTTGGAAATGCCAGATACGACCATGTGGTATATGTCGCCAATATTTCAGACTCTTTCATTCTCAGACTGGACTTGAAAATTACACAAATTTAACTTGGACGTCAGCAAATAATAGCCCAGACTGCAGTGATGTAGTCCTGAGAAAAAAAGTGGGGGGACGCTCGATTTTGACTAATTAAACTTAAATACGGGTAATTAGTTAAATGTAAGTATTGCTAATTATTATTAATCAAATCGTTAATTTTAATTATTTATTAATTGATTAGTTTTTAGAGTAATTAATTAATTTTTATTGTGAAAGCAATGTAACTTTTCATAAAGAGTCCCTCAAGGAAAATAATTTTTCAATCTACCACTGTCAACAAACCAAATGTCAAAATAACTGGATTATTACTTTTTTTTAATTTATGGACCCTTTGCTAGCTAATTTCCGCCTCCCCCCAAATCATTTGTGGAAGACACTCTTGACGAAGAGTGCCTTTCACAAGACGACAATTCTGTTTCTTAGCATATGTTTACATTATTTAGCATTTACAAAGAAAGTGAGTCCAAGTGGTCCAAAAAGGTCGTTTTGGGTGCCCTTCAGAAGCAGAATTACCAAATAAAAATTTTATTACAGTAGGAAAAAGTTAGAGCGTCCCCTTGTAAGCAGAAAAGTGGGGGGACGCATAAGCTCAAATAAAAAAGTAAGGGGACGGCGTCCCTCCGCGTCCCCCCTCGACTACACCACTGCCAGACTGATATTACTCTACCTCCAAGAACTGAAGCCTCTGTAAATTCCGGAACAGTACAGGAAAGCAATCAATTCCGGTTGGGATTACTTGAACAAAGCAATAGTGATTCTGTCAGAGGAGTACTTGTGGGTGCAACACTTGTGAACTCGACTAACATTCCAGTTAGAGTGGCGAATGTGACAGACAAGTCGAAGGTGATAAAGAAAAATGGGCAGAACAGAGAAGCGCTGCTGAGAAAATAATTATAGAATTCCAAGACCTTTTGTCTCGTACTTCCGGTGACTTTGGCCGTACGAAGTTAACAAAACACAGAAGAGATACAGGCAGCCATTCTCAAATTAAGCAACATCCTAGGCTGCTGCCGTTTGTTAAGCAAGAAGAGGTGAGCAGACTTTTACAGGAGATGCAGCGTGATGACGTCATCAAGTCATCGACTAGTCCCTGGGCCTTACCGATTGTTTAGGTCCGGAAAAGGATGGTTCCACCCGGTTCTGCGTTGACTATAGACGTCTGCAGTGGCGTAGCCAAGGGGGGGATAGAGAGGGTCATAACCCCACCCCAATCAGGAATTTTTTGATACACAAAATGTATATTCTTCACTCCCTTATCACACTCACGTATGCATATGTGAATTGCAGTAGTCATAACCCACCCCCATGAAAATTTTCTGGCTACGCCACTCGACGTCTGAATGACATTACCAAGAATGACAGCTACTTTCTTCCCAGGATAGACGACACTTTGGATACTTTATCGGGAAATGAATGGTTCTCCACTCTGGTATTCAAAAGTGGCTACTGGCAAGTAGAAATTCATCCCGATGACCGTGAAAAGATTGCGTTCACTACAGGACAAGGATTGTGGCAGTTCAAAGTTATGCTTTTTGTACTCTACAACGCACCGGCTACATTCGAGCGTCTGATGGAGACAGTATTGAGAGGACTTTCCTACGAAGCCTGTCTCGTTTATTTGGACGATATCATAATCGTCGGAAAAACTTTCGAAGAACATCTCGAGAACATCCGAAAGGTGCTGCAGAAATTAAAGGAGGCGAACTTGAAACTGAGCCCATCTAAGTGTAACTTGTTCCTTTGGGAAGTACGTTATTTTGGGCACATAATATCCACCCACGGAGTCCGGACCGATCCCGAAAAGACATCCACAGTCAAGAACGTCCTGAGAATGTCCATGATCAGCGAAGTTTTCTCGGACTATGTACCTACTATCGAAAATTCGTGAAGGGTTTTTTTTCAGATTGCAAGTCCACTTCACAAGTTGACCGATACTGGACAAAAATTTCTGTGGATTGCAAAATGCGAGGATGCGTTCAACGAACTGAAGACGGTTTTAACATCTGCGCAGATCTCGTCGTATCCTCATCCTGATAAGCCATTTATCCTGGACACAGACGTAAGTAAGGAGATTGTCGGTGCCGTTTTGTCCCCGGAGATAGATGGCCAAGAACATGTCACTGCTTATTGGAGCAACTGTCTTTCGAAGGGAGAACGTAACTATTGTGTTACGAGAAAGGAACTTCTTGCTATCGTTAAGGCCGTGGAGCATTTCCATCATTACCTGTACGGCCAAAAGTTCCTGCTCCGAACGGACCATGCCTCTTGAACCTGGCTTCTAAATTTCAAGAATCCGGAGGGCCAGATAGCCAGGTGTATACAGAGATTTCAAGAATATAACATAGAAGTACGTCATCGAAAAGGAACATCTGAAAAAGTGCAGATGCTTCGTCGAGAAAGTTGTCGCTATTGCTCCAGAGCAGAGAAAAATTATCATCTGAAACACCCTGCTGTCCGCCAAGTTACATCATCGGCACCATCCCAAGATACCTGGAGTGAGGAACATGTCCGGGCGGACCAGTTAGCTGATAGCGACATCAAACCTATTGTGGAATATATGGAAAAATCGAGCTGTAAGTCCAGTTGGCAAGAAATATCGTCATGTAGTCCGGCAACGAAACAATACTGGGCTTTATGGGATTCGCTTTGCCTGAGAAATGGAGTCCTGTATCGTAAGTGGGAGTCAGACGACGGCAAGATGCTTCTATGGCAATTAGTACTCCCTCGCTCGAGGATTCCGAAGGTTCTAGAAGAGTTGCATGGTGGCTTAACGGGGGCCATTTTGTCATTTTGAAGACTGCAGAAAGTTCGCGAGCGCTTTCTACTGGGCTAGGGATTCGAGACGATGTGGAAAAGTGGTGTCAAGCTTGTAACGCCTGTGCTGCCCGTAAAGGCCCGAAGAAACGAAGCCGGGGAAAATTACATCATTACAATGTAGGAGCACCTTTCGAGAGAATTGCCCTCGACATCCTGGGACAGCTTCCGCGAACTGCAGATGGCAACAAGTACATCCTAGTTGTCACTGATACTGCTCTAAATGGCCCGAAGCGTATCTCCTATTCCTGATCAAGAAGCTACGACCGTAGCAGAGGTACTGGTACAAGAATGGATTTCCAGGTATGGAACCCCTCTGCAACTTCATTCCGACCAAGGAACGAACTTTACCTCTGCAGATTTGAAAGGACCATGCCAGTTTCTCGGAATCGAAAAAACTCAGACTACGCCTTTACACCCACAATCCGACGGCTTTCTGGAGAGTTTTAATCGCACTATTTCGAACAACCTCTCGCTACTGGTCTCTAGGAATCAAGAGGAGTGGGACAAGAAACTCCCTCTCTTCCTGCTGGCCTATAGGAGTGCCGTCCATGAGATTACCGGCTTCACACCTTCCCAGATGCTATTCGGAAGAGATCTTCGTCTTCCCGCCGATCTAGTGTTTGGCTGACCCCAGATACGCCTTCATCTCCAGAGGAGTACATGGAAAATCTTCGGGCACAATTAGAAGACGTGCATCATTTTGCTCGGGAGCGGATCAACCTGAACATGCAGAAGATGAAGACTCGCTACGACATGAAGGCTACGGGACACGAGTCCAACGTAGGTGACAAAGTTTTGCTTTGGAATCCTACTAGACTGAAAGGCCTGTCTCCCAAGCTGCAATCGCCGTGGGACGGTCCTTAGACAGTCCTAAACAGACTGAACCATGTCATCGTACGGATTCGTAAGTCACCTAACTCGATAAAGAGTCGTTCATTACGATCGACTAGCCATATACCGCGGTTGTAATTATTTATTTGAATATTAGACCATGGTCACGATGGTGCAATTCCATATTTCTTTCATCTCCCATTTCTTTCCTGTCTATCTTCTCTTTCCATCAACTCTCTTTTACTCAGCACTTACGCCGTGTTTAGTGTACATATTTGTAATATATTGGTTTTTATTAATGTGTATTTCTTTATTATATTCATTACTTATTAGTAAGTAATTATTTATTATGTTCATTATGTATTTATTAGTGTATATTTGCTTATTGTGTTTATTGATTACTTTCTTTAATTATGTTGTTAGGATCTTGTTAAAGGTTATGCACTGTAAATATTTGTGTGACCTTCTAACTGGGGATTGTACTGCCCGGGACGTGCAGTCCTTAGAAAGGGGGGCAGTGCTACGAATTTTCGGAGCAACATGCCGTTCTGGGGTTATAATAGTTCAAAATTCGTTTTCTACACGTCAAATAGTTAAATTTTGCTTTTTGGTGCATCAAAATCGGTCAAGTAGAACCGATGATACGGAGGTTCGGGTTTCCCCCATTGATTTCTATAGCAGTTTCTAGAAATCTAGAGAAATATTGGTCCGAGGCCGGTAAATTCGGGAACTCCACTTTTGGGGACTTCTTTTTGGCGCCAAATTCGCCAATCTTTACAATGACATTATGGAAAAGTATGGTTACAATATATATGACAATATGTTACAATATGGTTATGAGATTATGGTTTTTCAATGACATTATGGCCATTTGGCGCGTTTTTCCCGATGGAGGCTTGTAAAGTTATTTTTTCTGCATTAACATGCATAATAGCGTAATATTTCTCTTCTATGGCGTAATAAAAATTCCCGCTTTATGTGGAATCTTCGAGAGGTACATTCTTCTAGAAGCTCCTTGTAGCTTCTGCGACACCTATAAAAGCAGCATACAGCAGGTTGAGTCAGTGTGGATCGAGCTTCCGTTAAGTACGCTGCTTTGCTCTGTGAATTGTGCTATAGAAGTGGTATTTTCGCTTGCCTTTTTGAAGCTTTGCTTTTAAGTGCTGTGTGAAAATTCTTCATTGCTGTGTCTTGGGGGACTGCTTACGAAATCCCTTGTATATTTCCACTGAATTTTTGCCTGTGGAAATGTTTTATTTTGTGTGAGAAATACAGCATTTCTGAAAGCTTCTGTATGTAGTAAGCGGACTGTTAAATGCACGTTACTGTCTGATTGTGCTTGTGAATTTGGTGCAGCTGATTGCTCGAGGTTCTAGAAATAATAAAGTTCGTTTTTCATCCTGACAAGTGGACTCTTTTCTGGAACTTTCTACAACCGCTGGACTTTAGAACGACGAACCCAGGAAACAAGCAGAGCGTTCTGAAACAATATGACATGAAATACTTAAAGAAAAGATTAGGAAGGAGCTATACGAGAAATGGTTGAATTAATTATTTTTTAATTCAAAGTCTTTACTTTTTTAATTATTGATTATAGCAAAATAAATTAACGAAAAAATAAGTAAAGTATATAATAATCTATTATTTTTTAAAATGAAATAAAACAAAAATGACAGTAAAACAAAACCCATTCTCGCAACAGAGAGACGGCGGAACGTCAAAAAAAGAAAAAAAAAAAAGTCAGAACGTCAGAACAAAAATCAAATGTTGAACGTCCTAGCCAAGCTAGCTCCAACAGGTTTAAATTATAAGTTAAGTTTTATATATCTTGTCATAGATCTACGCGACATCTCAGATAGTTGAGAGCGTCACCATGGTACATTGGTTACGTCACTGAAAATGGTAGACGGCCGAAGTGTGAAGGTCCCAGGTTCGGGTCCCATCGCACTGCTGATGATCGAACGGTCTGGAGTTTTGGTAGTTTTACTCCAGATAAAACGTTAATACGCTTTAGAACCCCTCAGAAAGTCCCCCTAACAAGGCACCCAGCATACTTGGCAGATCGCCCTAGCGTAGCGTTGCCTTAATCACATAAATCATTCAGATAGCTGACAGCCAAAAGCAAAAAGAAATGGAAATATTGTTAAAAGAGTGACTAATTAAAGCATAAGGGATGAAAGTATTCAAAAGGAAGGATGACGGAATTATTAAGTGTGTATGAAATCATGAACTGAGATTGAGCGCCAAATCTTTTCTTTTCCCTTTAAATATTTAGGTCCATTGATTGCATGAACTTTGTTCAAAGCAGATTTATAGCAATTTGGAAAACTGTGATAAAAATTGATAATTAAATGAACCAAAAAAAAAATAATAATATCCTACTTATCCTTAAAAAATATGTAACTCTCATGCCGTACTCACACTTTCGAATGAGCCATACTGGAATGCTTGAGAGGACGTTTCTTATGGAACCAGCCAATGTGCTTACGACATTCTTACGGCGGTAAAGGCAGGGAATGAAAAGTTTTTATTCCGACCGAAAAGGCAGAAACAGGGGCATCAGATGGAGCATTTAACGCCCGTAAGGGAAATAAAGAGAATATATACCTAGTGGAAACGTTGTCTTAGCGGCGTGGTACGGCCAGTATGAACCCGTCTTTAGAGGTCTGTGTTTGTGTCGTACAGAAACTCGCAGTTGCGTAATGATCTCAGAAACCCCACGGCGCGCCTCGCTGTGGGAATTTTTTTTTTCAAAAGAGCACGATGAAAATGCCTGTATGCGTACACACACACACAAATATATAAATTGAAGTTAAAATAAGATTTTTTATAATGAAAACTAGTCTTGAATATGAGCTTACCATTTCGGAAGACCTTTAAATACAAACGAAATTGAACAAATTTTCTAACCAGAATTTATTTATTGTAAAATTATAAAATATATTGATAAACAACATGCTTCGTGCGAGTTATAAACTCACCAGAATTTAGTAAGAGTAATTCTTTTTAATTAAAAACTAAACATTAAACCTAACTGTTTTTTCTACAACGTCGCCGACGGACTGAAGCTGAACATCTTGCTGTCGTTTTTTACTACTTTTTCACACTCTGGTTGAATCACCGGCCCGAGGACCGTTTGGTGTGAGGCTTATGGGATCGAGGACACTACTACTGGACTGTGGTCGGTCTTGCGGGTGGCAGCCGACCAACGGTGTGTGGAATCAACTGAAGCTGTTTGGAGTATCCGCTAAAGAAGAGCCACAGACCGATGGCATTTTGCCGTGGCAGGGCTTACTCAGTGGACGGAGATTCTTCACTTTGCGGACGTGGCTCCCTTTTCAGGGCGACGTTGGGTTCCTGCCGCAGTTTTCACCTGGTTTTGTCGTCGACTTTTCATCGCCCCGCGCCACACGCTCCTACAATTGAATTGGTCCTTTTTTCTTCTTTTTTCCGGGAGATCTGCATGGCCATACCCTGACTTTTCCATCTTCTTCTTCGAAGGCCACTCTCTTCGCATTTCCAACATTTGTTTTTGGATCGCCTGACTGTTTACAAACATCTCTCTCACTCATGGTCTCGGCTGAGCAACCCGTCCAATGAAGACCGTGCTTTCACGGGGGGAGGACGGGTCAGCCTCCGCTTTTGTCTCGCTGTTCCTGATTGGCTCGCAGCTTCGCTGCTCGCCCTCGCTCTGCTGTCTTGCTCCGATCGACGTGAACAAGATGCTTTTCCATCTGTCAGCATCTTATGATGACTTGACTGAATTTTGCCCAGGACTTTATGGGCCTTTTATTCATGATATCATCCACACACTTGCAACTTCACACTGGAGATAAATGCTTCTTGCACTAGGTGCTCCAATAAAACCCCCCCCTATTCAGTCAGTCAGTCAGTTAGCAATGGGAACAATGAAACAAAAAAAGCTCTAGATACGCTATTGCTCGAGCAGTAGCATGAATTCAAAGAGAATCTTGAAATTTTGTGGCGCAGTGAAGTCAACCTTCAACGATATTTAGGGCCTCTATTAAGTAATATGGAACAATAAACAATAGTATGGCATCCCTAGGGATAGCTCTCCTTTCATACAAAATCCTCCCTTACCCTCACGCAAATAACATATGTTTTATAAAATGAGAACATGCTTACGGTCCTTGAATAATTTTTACAACACCCACAATTTTTTGTCAAATGCCATTGTCCAGAAGTTTAGAGAGAGGCCATAATCAATATTTGTTTACCACAGGTTTAAATAACAAATTTGAAATATTTAAATAGTTAAAACCCCAAACAGTTTTCTGTAAGATGTATTACAGAAAACTCGCTTGCCCGAAATATTTTACTCATTAACATAGTTACACTAACAATAGGAAGCCAAATGAAGGTTATCGACAGAAGGGTGTAACCCGAGACACCGTGCAACGGTTCAACCACATTTTATCTAGACCAGGGTTTCTTAAAAAAATAGCATCATCTCCTCCTAAACGGGTGGGAGTTAAGTTTCGACCAAGGTATCCATGAATTCGGAAAATTTCGAGAAAGAACCTCCGCTAAATTAAATTTCGAAATTCGAATTAGTTTAGGAGATATTGATCAAAAGCGCTAATTTTTGCTCTCCGCAATTCCGTGATTGTAACCCTTGTAGTCAAAAAAGTGAGAAATAAGCATCGAGGTTGCCATGTTTGGCTATTTTATTAAGTTATTTAGACTCCTGCAGTAAAAATAAAAGAATAATGTTTTTTTTCTGTTTAGATTATTTACAAAGTTATTTTTTAATTAAAATATTGCGTTCATGTTAAATCAGAGCTGGAATTCAATGTTTTTTATGTGTTTTAGTTTGGCTGAAAAAAAAATGGCTCATTTGGCGATTTTGAGAAAGTAGTAGGTTTTACCGATTTGTACAGTTTTGGGCTTGGCGCAAATTACTGAGAGCGTAACATTTCTTGGCAGGCACGCATCCAGAAAAACAATTTGGGGGGGGGGATCCAAACGGCAAAAAAGTCTGAACTTTTCACAAAAAGACCATATCATTATCATTTTAGAAACAAAAATGAAAATTTCGGGGGGGGGGGCGGCAGACCCCCCACCCCTAAATACGTCCTTGTTCCTTGGCTCTTGCATGTTCCTTGGAACAACTTCACACGATTTTTAATAGTGTAAAACCTATGGAACACCTTTCGTATTTGCCATCCATGGCAATTTTTCATAATTTGGCAACTTACGTATACATATAGATCATAGGTTCCCAACCTTTTTTGAACTGACGCCCCCTTTTCTAGTGAATATTTCAATACCGCCCCCCCCTCCCACTCCAGAGAAATAAGAGCGTACATAATGCATGGTGAAAACAAGAATTAAATAAAAAAAATACTAATAGATAGAATATTGTTGGTATTGAAACTCTACTGAATTTATTTTTCATTTAAAAAAGAGGAATAAAAGTTTTAGAGAGGTTTCACTTTCTCTCAACAGCGAAGTCTCATCGAAATATCTGAATTTTCGTACACGTGATAGAAATGAATTATCAGAGTGATTTTTAAGTCTTTTTTAGACTATATTTGGTTAATCTTCCCACGTCCCTGCGTGCCATATCAATGCCTCCTAATTTTCTCTGGGTCTTTTACCGCCCCCCTGAAAGTCTCAAATGCCCACAAGGGGGCGTTATCGCCCACGTTAGGAACCTATGATATAGATAATAGTTATTTCTAATAAAACAGTGCTTCATATGTTTTTTTTTTAATAAAAACTACGTAACAGTTATTATATCTTACTAGTAATGCGACTTTTCATTATTTTGCGATTTACGCATGCTCTGAACCTATAATCATGTTCATGTAAGGTGGCCATGAAAACCATTATCCATATTTTCACATACATAATCCTTTGCAAATTGGCTTAGTTAGAACCACGAAATACATAATATCGCCGGGCGGACAAATATCCAAGCTGTACTTGGTATAATGGGTGATTAAAGCCGCCAAATATTTCTACGGGTGGCAAATACCCACGCTGAATCTATCCAGCATTACTATAATATGAATTTGAATTATTTTTCGTTTTCAAAGATTCACATAGCTTGTGATAGCGTTTTTCCAGATCGTACCTGATGCCAAAATGGCACTTTTAAAATCAGTTGCAATTATTATTAGAAAAACGAATTGGCGTCAATTTTAAACTCCTGTTATCTAAGAGAACTTACTATTTGAAAATTGTGACTTTGTGTAACACACTTTGATTTATTTATTTCACTTAATTTTTAATTTGGCATAAAAATAGTGTAATTCTACGTTATGTTTTTAAATTTCACGCTGTAATTGCTTTGTTGCAAAGGCATGAATGACTTTATGCTGGCGAAAATTGCTAAGCCTGGCAACCATTAATATCTTCTAAAATAATTGGAATTTCGGAACTTAAGTCAGCTTATCAGGTTCCCGGAATTTTCCGAATCAGTGGACACCTTCGTCAAAACTCAAATCCCCACGGTTTCGGAGGAGATAGCAGAACAAACTTCTGGCAGCCGCGGCGGCGGCGCCGAATGCAGCAGACGTTACCTTTTTTTTTTTAGAATAGAGAGAAATATAAAGGGAAAAGTACAATTTTTTGAAATTTCAATTTAAAAACTTTTAATTAAATTTTTTTTTTATATTAATTCATTCTATATATAATGACTAGGGGCCAAGGCCCCGGACTCACTTTTAGTATGAGGCATTTGGGCCCCTAATAAGGCTTATTCATAAAAAATGCATAATTTCAACAAACAAAACCCAATGGTTGGATCAGATAGAATGTTACCGAGCTACATATTGCTTGGAACATAAACTTCGCACTATTTTTAATTATGTGAAACCCATGGAACACCTTGCGTAATAGCCAATTATGGTGAATTTTATATTTTGGCGACTTGCGTTCTGGCATTTATCCCAAGTGTACTATAACTGCTATAATGGCATAGTTAATACCGCCAAATATTTCTACTGGTAGCAAATACTCCAGCTGGTCCGAACCGACTTCAAAATAATCTGCTTTTAATTATTTTTCATTTTCAAGATATTGGGTTCTAACATTTTTGAACTCGCGGTTTGGATTCACCTTGCTTGGAAAGATACTATTTTGCCCGATCGTACCTAATGCCAAAATGGCGCTTTTAAAATCAGTTACAATTAGTTATTCTGTTTTGAAAAAACGAATAATCGCTAATTCTAAACTACTGTTGTCTAAGCGAACTTACTATTTGAAAATTGTCGACTTTGTGTAACACACTTTGAGTTATTTATTTCATATACTTTTGAATTTGGAGTAAAATGCAGGCATGAAAACAGCTGAAGAGCAAAAAGGAGGAAATACACGTGGACGTATTTTGCAGCAAAAACTGAAAAATTTACGTGCACGTATTTTCAGGCATACATAACAAGGTTGATAATGCAAAACTATGGAACAGGGAAATACTGTGTGAGCTTAAATTCAACCACTGCTAAATTACACGGTGTACTAAACAATTTCTACATCCAAGATCAAAACAAATCATAAGTCTCGCATCCAAATTTCAGACTATTCTTCAGATATAAATATATATATATATATATATATATATATATATATATATATATTCTGGAAAAAAATAATTATTTTAAGACCTACTTTTTTTTTTTTAATTTTTGATCAGAAATGGAATGTAAAAGTATACATATGGCATTGGCATTTTCTAAAATAAGCATTCAAATAATAGAATAAAAGTGAAGTTTTCTTGGAAAAAGAATAATTCTTTAATAAATGTATAAATATTTTATCAGGTAAAATTTTAGAATCTTTGCAGTCTTACAGCACATCAGCACACAGAAGTGTAACTTATGACAGGGGACATATGTTCTGCTCCTTCCTATATCTAGCTGCAAAATACTAACTCACAAGATTATGCTTTTTAAAATTAACTGTAAAAATAATTACAAAAGAAAAACCTGCACATGAGAATAAAACGAAATATCGATTCTCCTGATTTTAAAATTGAAGGGAAAATGATATAGAAATCAAAAAACATATTATGGGAAAACTAATACTTTTCTGAGTTGAGTTACTAAACTAACTGAACTAGTTGAGTTACCAAAATGCCTTACATTTTAATTTAACAATAGAATATCAAAAACTAACTTTAAAAACAAGATGTAAAACATTTATTAACCAAAAGGATTCAAAAAGATTGAAGTTCGGTTGGCAGATATGGAATCCGGAGATCGGGGATAGTTACCATAATTTCGCTCGTATAGTCCGCGGACTATCTAGCTGAAATAAACTTCTTATCAGTTGCGGATTATTGGAAGTTTGTCGGGGGGGGGGGGGGGTTAGTTTGAAGATTGACACAGACTTCCATTTTATGGAAGTTAACTAGGATCTTTTACATTAATTACTTTTTTCTCGGGGGGTGCGGTCGCCCCCTCCGACCCCCATTTAATCCGCCCTTGTTTCTTATTCAAAAAAATTTAGTGTATTGATCTTGCTTTTTGATCGGTAGTTAGCGCACTAGATCCAATGAAGCCGATGCTAACAAATTTATTTCCGTAGAAAATACAGCACATATATGCACTTCAAGTGACGGCACGTCGGCATGCAGAGACCATTTAAAATTTTTTCCCCATTATGTCGTTTAAGACATCGACGTAGTTACAGGTGCTCACAAACTTCGCGAAACCATTTTAGAAATATTTCAGTCCGATATACAGAAGAACCAAATTTTGAATGTGCTTTAAAAAAATAATAATTTATGTAATACAGGGGGGAAAGCGAACCTTCACAAACCGAGGTACCGTCAGCCGACGCCGCGCCTAGTCATCGAGAAGCTTGTTATTGTATTGTCTTCACTCGGCGAGCTGGCTATTTAAGCGAGAGCGAATTCTGCTGAGACGTTAAAACCCGACTTGTGTCGCCTCAATTTCTTTTCTTTTCTTTCTTTTTTTTTTTTTTCCAAATTTCGCGCTCGAATTTTTAATAAAGAGCATTTTTTAATTTTATATTTCGTTACTTTTAACCCAGAGAGAGTATCAATTGAATGTTGTTTAAAATTAAGTATTATGAGTAAGGTGACCATACGTCCCGTTTTTAAGTGGCTTGTCCCGTTGTCCCCAACCACAGCTTCAGGACACCGTAATGTCCTGTTTTTAGAAAATGTCCCGTTTTTAGAAAGAGCAATGCACGGTAACGATTTCAATAAAGGCAGATAAAAATCTAAAATCATCCAACGGCAGTGTCTGTAAAAAAAAGAAGAAAAAAAAAAAAAAGAGACTGACCTCCCTCCCCTCTCGGGACGCAAAGAAAACGCTGGGGGGTGTATTCTTTTTTGTGTTTGTTCTTTTAATGTTCTTTTTTGTCAACTATTTCAATTTATTTTTTATTTCTTTATTTTTTTTAAAGTAATGTTCTTCTTTTGCTTATTTCCTCTCCCCTCCCCCCTTTACCGATCTCCACTTTATTTTCCATTTTCACTCTGGTTTTCAAAGAAAATTTTTCCTTCCAAATGACAACTTCCTCTTTTCTGTGTGTCCGTTTGTTTACATTTCTCACTTTCCTACCTTCCTGCCTTGTGTCGGATGGTGTTTTTGAAGTCGAAGAAGGGCCTACCCCTTGTACCACCCGAAACGTACGTCTTGCACTATTTTTTATAGTATACTAGCTGAAGTACCCGTTCTTCGCACGGGAATGAATGGACTTTTTGATATTACGATTTGTGGTGATTACTATTTATTGTAATAAAGAGAAATAGCAAAATGGATATCGCTTTATATTGTGTTCAATAACCATGCATACCGAATTTCAAGGCAATCGTTTGTACGGTGCAGAAGGTCATGCGGCGTAGCGCAATCTAGTGGCGAGTTTTAGCAAAACGGATACGGCGGAAATATTCTTCGCACTCAGATATCGATGAATACGAAATTTCAGGACGAACGGCTGGACAGCCCTGTGAAGTTTATGTGTTGACGCGACATCTAGTGGCAAATTATATAGGAAAATGGATAGCGCCAAACTCTTCCCCGTGTTCAAATATCTATGTATACCTATTTTCATAGCGATCAGTTGCACAGTCAAGAAGTGATGCACTGCAGCGCGATCTAGTGGTTAATTAATGATTTGCTACAGTGCCGTCAAGTGGCGAGTTATAGCAAAATGGATAACGCCAAAATATTCTCATTGTTCAAATAGCTATGTATACTGATTTTCATAGCGACCGTTTGAATGGTCAAGAATTTGGCCTGCTGCAGCGTCATCTAGTGGCGAGTTAAAATAATAATGCATTGCAGTGCCATCTAGTGGTGAGTAACATCAAAAGGAACACAGTTAGAATATATTCTTCGTGCTGAAATGTGTAAGTATAAGAAATTTTATGCCGATCGGTCGAACGGTATAGAAGTTGATGCGTTGCAGCGCCATTTAGCGGCAAGTTACAGCAAAATGGATAGTGAAAAATATTCTCCGTGTTCTAATATCCGCGAGTACCAAATTTCATCGAAATCGGTTGGACGATATTCGCATAGTAAACGGCTAAACGGAATAGAATTCGACGTTCTGCTGCGCCACCTAGTGGCATGTTAGAGGAAAACGGATAGCATAAAAAGCTTCTCAATGATAAAAGACTTAGGTGAACCAAATTTCATGGTGCAACGGTGCTAGAGTTTTTCAACCTCATACACACATACCAACATTCATTTTTATCTATAACCAGTGTCATTATATATCCCAGTCTCAAATAAAATCCAGTTTCAAATCTAAGCCTCGCCAAAGTGCCAACATACGCCATTGTGCAAGCGTTTGTTCAGGAAATCATTCGAAGCATTGACTTAGCAGCAATCAATATGGAAAATGGTTCGACCGCGAAAAAGTAAAGCAAGCCTTTATTTCAAAAGTGAAATCCCTTAATACAGCCGAAATTTTTAAAATTATCAACTATAACGTGTTTTATTCATCGTTACTCCGATGTAGTAAATGAGATTTCAATTTTCTGAAATTTGGCGGAATTCCCCCAACTTAAATCAATGTACTCATTTGGCGAGAATTCTGGAGATAGATCGCTTGAAATCCCTTAACAACTGCATTATTTCTTCACGGATCATTAAAATTTAACGCTGTATTCTAATAAAACCTTTACACTTGTTTTCAAAAATCTATTTCCTTAAGCTCTCAATAAATTGCGTCAAGCCGAAATCTGTGCAAACCGCTAGAACTCACTTTCTCAAAATCGGCATTTGAGCCATTTTATTTTTTCGCCAAACTAAAAAAAATTACCTATTAGCCTCGGAAATCTTCAATTCTTATTGTTTTGCGTATAAAACATTTCATTCCTGCTCCGATTTCCCATGCACACGATATTATAATTTAAAAAAAATAACCTTACGAATATAAACTAACAAAAAAAAAATCGTTATTATTCTTTTATTTTTACTTTGAGAATTTAAAACATCTTATTCGGCAAAATCGCCAGACATGGCAACCACGATCCTTATTTCACACTTTTTTCACTACAGGGGTTACAATTACGGAAAGCTTTTTGCGTGGAGAACATAAAATATCTCTTAAATTCTAGGAACGGGTGGACTTTCAAAGTTTTAAAGTGGACTATGATTTATTCTATATTATTTTACATATCTGTGCAAAATTTCAGGCTGATATGTCCATTTTTGTGGATTTGTATACAACTCAAATCCACAAACAAACAAATAAACAAACAGAATTTCATTTTTATTTATAAGATATGTGTTTTAGCAAAGTTTTTTTTTGATTTTATTTTGATATTAACATTAACACAAGCTTTTTGCGCACCCAGACCTGTAAATTCAGTCTCCCTACACTATTACCTTAAAAAAAGGAAATGTCCCGTTTTGAGGAAGAAAATAAATACACTATTGCCGAAAAAGTAGTAGATGTCCCATTTTGAAGGAAAAAATAAATGGTCACGTTAATTATGAGGCTTGACCCATAATAATTAGTAATGATTTTTTCTTTTCTTTTTTTTTTTTTGTTTGGTTATGTACATTTTCATAAATGATTAGTAAAAGTAATCTTTTAATTTATTTCAGCGGGCGATACGCCTTGCCCAGAGACGGATTAATACAATTTTATGGGCGGCTAGTTTAAATTTGTCTATTTTATGGAAGCAAAATAGAATTTTTTTTTTCTCTAGCGGAGGAGTAATTGTTCCCCACCAACCCCTTTAATCCGTCCGTGGTCTTACCATTAGATAACTTTTCACGAAGTTACGGTACATATTTTTAAGTAAAATCCGCGTAACTGTTTAAAAAAGAAAATGCAAAATTTACTTCCTTTGCATGTTTAAGACCTAAAAGAATACAAGACTTATATTTTAAATACCATTACTAAAAGCTGCACTTTTATATAAGTTTATAACAAGTTTTATTTGTCGTGCAGACCGTCAGTTTGCTTTATTTAAACAAAAATCCCAGTTTTGCATTCATCAAATGGCTGGAAGTTCCAGTTCCGCCGACGATTTTTCTAAAACCAAGAAAATTTTTGGATCCGAAAATGGCCACAAACATTTCGTTTTCAATCCACATTTTTCTGATACATTCGATAACATCTGCCTTTTTCTCAATAATCCGCAATAGAAGTGTCAGTTAAGCTGGTATGTGTCCATGGAAAAAAAAATATATAGATTCATCAAGCAATAAAAACACGTCGCGAGCAACAATAGCTCACCGACAACAGTTTTCCAGTGCCGAAAGGTCTTGATAGAGAATTATTGTTGTTTAGTAGTTCGCCAAGTACATAATTATATAGTATATGCCTTTCGAAACTTCGTGAATCTATAAAATAAGTATTTGCCCCTCTGAACTAAGTTTTGAATTTACGAACTGAGGAAATCAGTATATATTGCACTCTAGCTGACTGTAGGCTAGGCACTAGAGATGAGACGGGCTCAGCCCGAGCCCGAACCGGGCTCGGGCTCTGTAATTCACAATTGCGTTCGGGCTCGGGCTTGTGAAAAATTTCTCCTTTATTGAACATACTCCTTTAAACAGATTTTAAAAAGTAATTTATGAGGAAAATAAAAGTACAGTCAACTCCGGTTATAGTGAATCTCTTGGGACCATCCAATTTCATCCACTCTATCCGAAGTTCACTAAAACCCAAGTGTCTTCATGATGGATAGAGATACTGTGTGTGAATCGGGACTAATGGTTTGAGTTCACTATATCCGATGGTTCTCTATATCCGGGTTCACTATAACCGGAGTTGGCTGTACTTATAAAAAAAGTAGCGACACTGGCGCCTAGAAGGAGCGTTAAGCTCTTTGGATATTTCAGAACAGCAGCTTATATTCATTAGTTAGTCATGAGATCCGACATTATTTGATAAACAAATGGATAAATAAAGAATTAGAAAGTGCATTGAGAGTTTCCAACTATATTTGTCTTTAATTTGCACAAACGGCAAAATTTATTGTATTCTATCAATGAAGTAATTGGATTTTTTTTCACCTTTAACTGAAATTTCGGGCTCGGGCTCCGACTTAAATAATATTGCTCGGGCTCCGATTAAAAGTCCTCGGGCTCGGGCTTCAAAAAATGAGCCCGAACTCATCTCTACTAGGCACGGTGCGAGATGCAGTGAAAACGTACATCCCAGGCGCGCATTATCCTCCTCTTGCTGGCGGTGAAAGATAGCAATCTCGTGAATTAATTTCTGTGGAGAGGCCAGCCACTAAACAAATCCAAATTTCGGCTAGTATTGGTTTCCTGTTCGCACTCCCCCCCCCCCCCTCTTTTTCCCTCAACGAAAATTACTCTGCTATGTTTGTCCCGCTAAGTGCGTCGTTGATTTAGGACATCTTTTGCTTTAGGTTCGTAATCATTTTTTTTTTTTTTTTTTTAAAGCGGAAAGATTTTAAAACATTTTCGAAAAGCGGAGGTCTGCCGAGAAAAAAAAAAAAAAAAGCAGAAATCTGCCAAAAGGCGGAAGATTTTCATGCCTGAAAATGGGTGTAATTCTACTTCATGTTTGTCAATTTCATGCGATTCTACGTAGTTGGAATTGCTTTGCTGCAAAGTAATGAATGATTTTATGCCAAATCTGGCAACGATTGTTTTATTTTTTCAGTTTTTTATTAATATCCTCAAAATAATTCGATTTTTGAAATTTAAGTCAGCTTATCAGGTTCCTCAGAATTTTCTGAATACGCGGACATGTTTCTCGAAATTCAAATCCCCATGGTTTAGGAGAGGATAGCCCAAAAAGCTCTTGACAGCAGCCGTTACTTTTTTTTTTAGAATAGAGAGATACCAGTTATAACTGTACAAAATTTCGTGAAGATACTAATCATAGAAATTTTATCTTACTGATAGTTCATAAAAATGCATTTTGAGAAAACGCAGTTTAAAGCTACTTATTGCGCTCAAATATAAAGCTTTCATAGAACTTTTTATGTGTATCTCCGGTTCTAGTTGGATTGATTGCATGAAATTGGGGTGTGTGTATAAATAGGGGTTAAAATGCTCAGAAATAACTAAAGTTTTAAATGAAAAAAATTGAAAAATCGATTTTTTGAATTTTTAATCCTCCTATGACCCCTTAAATAAATGCAGAATTACTATAAACTAGCTGTTAAGACGGCCAGCTTCGCCACCCCATACCTTACTGTTCTTTACTCAGTGAAGTGTTGGCCCAATTATTGGGCTCATTTTAAGGAAAATCATGTTTCTTTGTTTTAACAGTACTTGTCATAAAATTTATTTAGGTTAGGGTAGCTACAAATTTTGGGTGGCATCATAAAAGCCGATGGTAGCCATGGTGGGGCAATGTAAAGTACTAACATTTTTAAAATGTATGAAAAGATAATTGGAGACAATTCCTTTCATAAAATGACTATAAAAATACTGTATTGGCTGATAACTCGTTGCACGAATTCTTACAGAAATACAATTTAATTGCAGAAGCTGTAGGCTTTCTCAAAGTAGTGTTTAGTACTATCCCGGCAGTCATTTCTGCCAAACTATTTTTTTGTCAAATGTGCTGGCAAACCGTTGCCAATCGTATTCCGAACCATCAATATAATTTAAGGTTTTGAGCAATTATCTTGGCGAAAAATCGCCTGTCTTGGCAGACCGTCGGGTTAATACGCAAGTACTGCCAAAGTCAGCAAACTAGTGTTTTTATAGTATGGCTGCATTATTTAATGCGTATCTTTCATGTATTCTCAGTGCTCAAATGTGTAAGCATAAAATTTATTATGGCCATTGTTCGAATGGTATAGAAGTTGATGTGCTGCAGTGCCTTCTTGCGGCAAGTTATAGCAAAACGGATAGCATAAATATATTCTCCATGTCATATATCCATATGTACCAATTGTCATCAAGATCGGTTGACCGGTATTTTCACAGCAAGTGCTTAAACAAAATAGAATTCGGCATTCTGCAGCACCATCTAGCGGTAAGTTAAAGCAAAATGGATAAAGTAAAAATATTCTACGTCTTCAAATATCCGTGTGCACCAATTTTCATCAAAATCTCTAGAACGGTACTTGCATAGCAAGCGGTCGAATGGAATAGAATTCGATGTACTGCAGCACCATCTAGCAGCAAGCCATGGCAAAACAGATAGTGTAAAAATATTCTCTGTGATCAAATATCCATATGTACCAATTTTCGTCCAAATAAGTTTAAAACAGTTTTTCATAGCAAGTGGTTGAACAGAATTCGATGTTCTGCAACGCCCACCTAGCGCTGAGCTAGAGTAAAATGAATAGCACAAAAACCTTTTCCGTGACAAAAGCCTTAAGTATACCAAATTTCATGGTGATCGCTCAAACGGTTTTGGAGTTTTTCAACATCATACACACCCACCCACATACATACATACATATCCACAAACATTCATTTTTATATATATAGATGCTGTATTTATATGACTAGGGGCCAAGGCCCCCAGACTCGCAACGCTCGCTTTTCGTATGAGGCATTCGGCCCCTAATAAGGCTTATTCGTAAAAAAGACATAATTTCAACAGACAAAACCCGAAGATTGGATCAGATAGAATGTTACTGAGCTACACATTGCTTGGTTCTTGCATGTTCATTGGTACATAAAAATTTAAACTTCACACTCAGTAGACCCCCTCCCCCTAATAACACAGAAGATATTTTGCTGTGGGAATCAGTGTTGTACGGGTCCTGAGCTATATTCCACCTGGAGTGCGGACTCTGCTTATAATCGCTGGAAAAATTATTTGCACTGCTCAGAAACACAATGATATTTAATGTTGCCATTCAAAAGTTATATTAATTAGGAGCTAAAGCATAATAAAAACAGAACATATGTTTCAGCTGTATTTTTTAATAATGTAAAATCTATTCGTCACCTTGCGAATTTGCCACCCTTGGCAATTTTTCATTATTTGGCGACTTGCGTACATGTAAAGTTAATAAAAGCTGCGGAACAGATAAGATAGCTTGCCACGCATGGCGACTTTTCAGTATTTGGCGATTTACACATGCTCACAACCTATAATTACTGTTCATTTAAGGTTACCGGAAAACCGTTATCCATATTTTCATTTACATAATCGTTTGCAGATTGGCGTACTTAGCACCATGAATTATACCATCTCATCGCGCTAGCAAATATCCAAAGTGTAGTATAACTGCTATAATGGCATAGTTAACGCCGCCAAATATGTCTACTGGTAGCAAATAATCCAGCTGGACCGAACCGGCTTTAAAATAATCTGCATTTTAATTATTTTTCCGTTTCAAGATATTAGTTATTCTGTTTTGGAAAAACGAATAATCGCTCATTTTAAACTCCTGTTGTCTAAGCGAACTTACTATTTGAAAATTGTCAACTTTGTGTAACACATTTTGAGTTACTTATTTCATACAGTTTTTATTTTGGCTTAAAATGCGCGTAATTCTAACTCATGTTTGTCAATTTCACGCGATTCTAGATACTTGGAAACACTTTGTTGCAAAGGAATGAATGATTTTATGCCAAATCTGGCAACCATTCTGTTTATATTTTCAGTTTTTATTAATATCTTCGAAAATAATTCAATTTTCGAAATTTGAGTCAGCTTAGCATGTTCCTTGGAATTTTTCGAATCTATGGGCACCTTAGTCGAAACTCAAATCCCCACGGTTTAGGAGGAGATAGGCGAACAAGCTTTTTGACAGCGGCCCTTACTTTTTTTTAGAATAGAGAGATACTTATTTGTTGACAAATGTGTATGAATTCTTTATACGGTCACTTTTGTAAGGTCTGACTGTATAATAATGGATATACCAGATTGGAGATCCTTTTTCAAGTGTCATCACAGCAAGGTAATGCCAGTTAGAGTAAATTATAGAACTGAACAAACAGAAAATTAAATTCAAGAATGGCCACCAGGAATTTTGTCTGGAAGAGTCCCAACTGTACAGTCAATTGTTCATAATTTTCTGATAGCATTCCTATCACGGTACTTGTGTGAATGTGGATTTAGTGCTGTAGTAACATTGTGACTAATGCAGGGATGTGCCAGCTGAAATTAAATTTTGGAGCAATTTATGGAGCAAGAAAAAAGGCATCTTTAGAGCAATTTGGAGCAAGAAAAACAGATTAGTGGAGCAATTTGGAGCAAGAAAAAGTCACTTTTTGGAGCATAAGAATGTCAATTTTGAAATACAAAATTTATTGTTGGAGGGAAAGAGAAAAGTCATTAAAGAATGCCAATCACAAAAAATGAAAATTAAGGAGGTTCTTAAAAACTCAGCTTATAACAAAAACCAGTTTTTTTTTTTTTGTTTTGTGGGGGGGGGGGGGTGTCAGAAGCTTATGAAACAAATAAAAAATTCAGTTATTTTATACATTGCTATACAAAATATCTATTTTAAATCAAAAATACAATATTTACTAAACTATATCAACCCATTTATGCCTAGCATCCCTTTTTTGGAACGGCATTTTCGCTATCAGTCAAAAGCGTTATTTATTTTTCCTAGCCTTTATTCACAAGTATAGAACCTCAACTCCACATAATATTTTAACATGACCCAGTAGGATGTTGACATTTCAATTTTTATACATAATGATTTTAAAAGGAATCGTCCCTTGCTCAAGAAGTTGACATCAGAAATTTATCTATTATTGCTGGTATTAGCAAAAATCAAAGAAAGTCTCAAAAATATCTGTGCACAAATGGGTTAACTACCATCAGCAGCTAATAAAAAATTAAATTTAAAACAGAGATCAATTTTTACTCTTGAGGCATTGGAGGTTTAAACAAAGGGATGCCAAAGAAAAAATATTAATTTTTAAGATTAATAGAGAAAGATTGAAATTAGAATGCTTAGAATGTGTGATGACTTTTGTAAAAATTCAGGAGATTTACAAACGTTTAAACATATATGGAAAAATTTAAAATGTAGCAGTTTTGCTGAATTTGGAGCAAAAATGCCCAAAAACAATCTTTTTGTAGCAGATTGGTACATCAGGATTGATTTGGCACAATTTGGAGCAATTGGAGCAGCTGGCACATCCCTGCTAATGGCTATTCTTAAGTGAATTTGAGCCTGATATTAAGAAACTTGTCAAAATATATCAGATTTATCGTTTACAAAAGATAAGTTTTAAATTCAAAGTCTTTTAATATCAATGAATTTTTTTCTAAATATGATTAAATATGACTTTAAAATATTTAAAAACAATTTATTTTACAGCTAATGTACAGTACAGTAAAATCTATAAACATCATAAATACTTATATAATTTCATAAAAATTTATAAAATTTTCACTGTTGTTTGCATTCAGGATCTGTAAGGGCACACAAAGCTTCTTTCTTCGTTTTAATTTCTGCAAGAATAACATATTGGTTTTCAGATACAGTTAATTTTCCAAAAAGTTAAATAACCATTTAAAAACAAAATCCAGATCAAATAAATCTGTCAAGCAAACATGAAATTTCACCATGTCAAAGAGGGAGGAAAAGAGAATAAATCCTAATTTCAATGGGAAGTTTCATCATTTGTTTTCAACAAAGTGCCTTCAAATCATTTTTCAAGGTAAGATTTAAGATTTTCCTAGTTTTGGAATGATATTTTATAGATGAAAAAATAGAATTTCACTCTTTCATAGTGTTCACTAATTCATTCCCTATTTCCAAAAAATAGAATTTAGCATTAGTGCTAAAGCATGTAGAATATTGCTATGTGATTCTGATTCTTTATTATGTGCCCTATCTCTACTAAAATTTTGTAAAAACAATTTAGAATTACCCATTATACATGCTTGTGAGAATAGGTTAGATCAGAAAATGAAAATTCAAATAAATTATTATTATATATATTTATTTACAGCTATACAAAAATAAAAGTACAGCAACTATTTTGATGATTTTGTCACAAAATAAGATCTTTCTTCTATTTCCCTGACTTTCCAGGTTTGTACCAGTCCTATACAGCCAAACCTGAGCTTGTTCTGAGATAAACCGGTTTATCTCAGGAGAAATAGGCCAACAAATAGAGTTTAGAGCGATACATAGGGGCACAAAAATTGAGCCAGCTACATATAGGGCCACAAAAATACTTTAATCAGGCCCTGCTCAGAAACCTCCATACCTCAAAATTTTCTGAAATTTCCTACATTTACAATCTAAATTAACGTATTTTTCATGTTTATCTTGAAAGAAGTTCTTTAAAAACTCTTGAATTTTGGATAGCATAAAACATAAAAATCAATGGCTAAAGACCACCTTCCTTCAATAACAGAAGTTGCATAACAATGTTCTTAAAGCACAGCACACAAAACAGAGAAAGCTGGGACAGTTAACAAGTTTCCTCAAATTTCCAGAAAATGTTGGTTTTATGAGGATTTACAGATTCTACAACCTCAAAAAGCCAATAGAAACAAAAAAAAAAAAAAAAAAAATCTGGAGTGACTCCACTCGACTTTCCGAACACTTACAATTAAGATCATTACCAAGCATTTTAATAAATTTTAATATGAATAATTCAAACATATATACCAAACTGAAGCTCAATTGAATGCGCCGTTTAAACGCTAGCGCACTTTCAAGAATTCTCCCCCATAGGCCATAATGTAAAAGAAATCTTTGTCGTAACCCTGTAGAAAAATTATAAGTCTCATACACATCAAGATCAATACAGGTCTTACGATGGTGATTTATAACATATATACCCAATGTGAGGTCAATCGAATGTACCGTTTAAACGCTATAGCGCACCTTCAAGAATTTCCCCCATAGACCATAATGTAAAAGAAATCTTTGCCGTAGCCCTGTAGAAAAACTATAAGTCCTATACACACCAATATCAATACCGGTCTTACGATAGTGGTTTATAACATGTATACTCAATTTGAGCTCAATCGGATCTACCGTTTAAACACTAGCGCACTTTCAAGAATTTCCTCCCATAGGCCAAAATGTAAAAGAAATCTTTGTCGTAGCCCTGTAGAAAAACTATAAGTCCTATACACACCAAAATCAATACCGGTCTTGCGACGGTGGTTTATAACATATATACCCAATTTGAGCTCAATCAAATGCCTTGTTTAGGAGCTATCGTGTTCACTCACACACACACAAACACACATACATACACACACACACACACACACACACACATACATACGAACATCTCGTAAAAATAGCATAAATGAATTCAGAAGACCTCAAAACGTGTAAATACACCAAAATCTGGAAGTCGAATTTTTTCATGATTACAACACTTTCTTTACATGGTACATGTTCGGAAAGTAAAAGTTAGACATCGAAAGTAATTGAAGTACATTTTTATTGTTAAACGTATGTAAGTTTTTAAACAACTGATATGGGTGCGATCATACCACTCTGTTTTTAATTAACAAAAGCAATTAAATGTTTTTTAATAGACTGCATTTTAAACTTTAACTTAAAACCCCTTTATTTTAATTTTTATCCTTTCTCATGAGATTCAAGACAGACAAGTTCAATTATATTAGAGCAAAGAAGCAAAACAGAAATAATTTTAACATACCTGGTCTTCTCAAATCAGAAGCAGGCAATTCACGTTCTGGAGGTACATTTTCATTCCTTAAGAAATCAGGTCTTTCATAGGGTTTTATTTTAGGCCCATTTCTTTGATTTGCTAAAAATATTAAAGATTATTTTATAATCATATATTTGATAATTCATTAGTAATAAATTTTAAGAATGACTAACTGAAGTAAGTTGTAATCAATACTAAACTGGGACTTGACTTAAATAGATCAAATATACACCAAAACTTGAAAGGTGGGTTTGGTGTCATATCTGCATCCCCCCCCCCCCTCAAATCCACTTCAATATTTAGTAAAGTACAATAATTGCATGTTTTTGTTTTAGGTATCTGGTAGAGCAGAGTTGTGTTGAAATCAAAACATCCCCTATCTCAATTATTTGTAAACAACTTTACAGCTGCTTCCGACGAAAGGCCGGCTGCCTTGCAATTGTTATACTGTGTCACCGATGCTTGCCTTCCTTCGTCCCTTTTCTCCCTCGCAATCCGGCTGCGCAGTGTCAGGTTTGGATGCCGATAGTGGGGGAGAATGAAGTGAAGTGGGATGCGAGTGTAATTTTTTTTTGAGCGTGTGTGGATCCCGGCGGGCGAGAGGTGGAACGAGACTTCCCATCCGCCGGTCCTGCTATAGAAAAGAAAAAGGAATCTTTTTATCTGTAAAGATGTAAAATCAACTAAAAGAGGTAAAGAACATCGTATCAAGAATAAACTGGATACAAATTTCATGTGACAAAAGGAATCAACTTTACGATCCAAAGGGATTCGATAAGATGAAGCTTACTCATCGTTCTGCTTTCCCAACTTGCACGTGATCGAATCGGACTTACCCTGAATTTTGGTCTTCTGGAGGTGTACGTTTGTGTGAATAGACAAATGATTTATTGAAAAGATGATTGAAAAATGTGTTAATTTGTTCTGTTCACGTAATCAAGTTTACAGTGCATTTTTACGTACAGTTAGCCGCGTAATCAGTGATGAATCAGTGTGAGTGATGATGCCGTCTCCATATCTCTGCTCTTAACGACTAAGAAATCCCCCGAGGCTGGTATGCATCTGTCTTCGCAGAATATTCTTTGTGCGTCTAAAATTGTCATCGATGAGTGATTAAAATTGTGTTTCGTGAATTCCTTTGTGCCTTCAAAGCTGTCATCGATTTGTGATTAAGATTGTGCATCAGACATTCTATGTACGTCCAGAATGGTAATCGATGGGTGCGTAAAAGATTCAAGGACGAGGTATGTAGCTGCTCTCGAGAAGTTATAACAAGGCATCTGTACGTCTATGACTGTATAATCATTTTATTTTATATTTTTAGAGTATAAATGTTTGAAGCTTCATTACATTTTTATCACATAAATATAACTTTTAAATTTTCATTAGAGTATGCATTTGTTACCTTGATTTTATCTTTAATACTTAATATGCAAAGATGTAATGGCAATGAACTTTGAAGTATTATAAATAAATAATCCAGAGTATTAGATTAATGTTATGGTTTGCTATGTTTAATGTATTTTCATTTTCGTAATTTTCATTACAGTTAGAGAAAATGTTTTAAGAACGTTATCTTGATAAAATTTTTCCACTACCACTATACTATCCGCGGCTACCAACTTAGCAAGAGTCAATTACTTTTGTTAGGAAAATAGTAAAGCTGATAAGAAACAAACTGAACTTTATAAGTATAGTGTGTTTCAAACCAAATGATTTTGAGATACAGTTGAGGGGGCACATGCTTGCCTTCCGTTACACCACCCCCTTCCTGTCATAATTTCTATATTTGAGTTTTATGGAAAAGAAGTTTGAATCTCAATTTCCATGATCTAAGACACAGTTTCTTAAAGTGTAGGCCGCGACCCCAATTGGGTTTGTGGGAGCTGCAGCAGGGGTTGCCAAAATTTTCAGACATTTTCGCCTAACAAAGTTTTTGTCTTTAACCACCATAAAATCAAAGTGTCGATCAATTCAAAAGAATATTGAAGAAGTGCTTTGTAATTTGGTGACGACTATTTTTTCCAAGATATGATAATATGATTAAGGATAAGCAGGCACACTTTTTACATTGATATTTAATTCTCACAAATGCGCTGTTACAAGTAAGTGACTTTTCCTAGTAGTGACCTGCCAAGTAGCTACACTTAATGGGCAGACTATGGTTACTGTTTGAATTTACTCAAGAAATTGAATTTTTTTAATTGTATTATATTTTTAACTTTGATACTTAATTCACAATTTTCACATCACTTTATATCTTAAGGCTAAACTTAATGACCTAAAACTGCAATAGTGTATTACAGTACAAGTGAAGAAACTGAAGTTTCATGCACGCATGTATCGAATTTGTGCACTGCTTAAGGGGTCCCATAAATTTTTCGTACATATTATCGGGTCCCCACACCAAAAAGTTTAAGAAACCCTGATCTAAGAGAAGTAGTATTTCTTTGTGAGTTCTGGGTTTGACCCCCTAATTCAGTAATATCTTGCAAAATATTAATTTAATTATACCAATTTATTTTACAATACCAATTAATTTCTCAATGAATAGCCTTTCCCAGACAGCATAAGCAGAGGAATGCAGGATGTTTTGACAGCATTTTGTGTCTTATTTACACTCATTTAATAAACAGTTTCAGAGGGGAAGAAAATTCTAAAACCATTAGTTTTATTGTTAATTGTTTTTATTTTACTATTATTAACTTGTACAATACTTGCTTTTAAAGCAATAAAGTATATTGCTATTATTAGTTGATTTTGGGGGAAGTTTGGTTTTGGATTGTATCATTTGTTGTTTAAGTGCTTCCTGATTTGAAAAAGCAAACAGTTTTCTGATGAAAATGGGATAGTAATATTTTAGTATTTAGTTTTATTCATTTTTTGTATCCGTGACTGTAAGGATTTGGTGCAGAATTTGTTTAAAATTATTATTATTTTTTTTTAATTCGTATCCAAATTTAGATTCCATTTCGTGCAGTATAACACCACTGAGGGGAAAACTTTAGATTGGTTATTTGGTGCAAGAAAACCCACTAATGCATGCAACAAATGCTTGTGTAAGAAGAACAATAACATTGATGATTTTGGTCCAAAAATGCAGTTTTGCACATTTTTAGGAGCTTTCTTACATTGGTGCAGATAGGTGAAACTGACGAAGGTCTGTAACTTGTATTTCAGCAGTAGCACAAACTGTTTAATCATCTGCCTTCTTTAACTCCAAACACTATTTTGCTTATTTAGTAATAATTTAATTCCCTTTCAGGCTGGTACCATTTTGTGCTTTGAAAGCAAAATTAGCAAGTCATCTGCCATTTTTATCCCTTTATCCTCTTACATCTTTTTGCCAAAAGACCACTGACATTTATTCAGCAGTATTTAGCTTCTTTTTTATGAAGTCAAACCGTTAGGAGAGGATACTTCCCTTAGAAAGTGAGATAACACTGTTGTTGCATATAGATGATGCAACACCTCACTTGGTAACTGCTGGTATAGAGAAGACAATACAGGGTGTCTACCAAATTTCTGAAAGTCAATTTCCTGACTTTTGGGAGGTCCCGGGAAAAAAATTCCTGACCAATGCATTTTACTTTGGGGAATTGCACAATGCCCTCGCCCTTGTATTTATATTTGCATATTTTGTACAACTTCTTGAAATACAGGATTAAGCTTTCATCAATTAAAAGAAACAGAAGTAGTTGCAATTTATGATAGAATTAACTAACTGTTCTTGGAAAGACGGTCCTAACCCATGAGTTACCAAATAAGATAATTTGTCTTTTACCCTCCCATCACGATTAATGAGCCTCCATTTCCCCCTCCTTATACAAACACATCGCTTGAAAAAAAATTGATTCTTTTGGTGAATTTTCCGGACCCATTTTCCAATTTCCCGGCTTTTTCCAGACTTTCCGGAGCGGTAGACACCCTGCAATATTTACATTTACTTCATGCAGCGATAAATTTTAACACAGCTTCAAATTCCCACTTAACCTAAATTCATATTAAAATAATAAATTCATGTTGCATTAAAAACTCAGTATTGAACTCAAAGTCATTTCTTTCTTAAATTTTGAATCCAAGATGAAGAAAATATTAAATAAAGGAATCTTTAAATACATCTATTGAGGGTGCACATGAGCAAATCTCCTATTACAGAAGTAAATATCAATAAATTTTAAAGGGGAAAAAAAAGAATGAAAAAAAATTGAATGAAAAATGGAAGAAATTGATAGTTAAATGTAAAAACAGGAGTCTGTTGAAAAATGGGAGAGTTGGCAAGAATGCTAAATCTTTCTTTTGAAAATTCAACTACGTGTGGTTTTTTAAACCTTTTTATATCCACCCTAAACTATATTTTATTACCCGTTATGTTTTATTTTTAAAAAATTCATATGATTTAGTGGACTTAGTCTCCCCCCCCCTAATTTTTGATAGCAAAATCTCACCCCTTTCCCCCATAAAAATGGGAGTAATGTTAAAAGTATCATAAAATAATTTTGTTTCTATTTTAACATCAATGTATCAGTAAATACGAATGTAAAGCTGGCTATACATACATGATGTACAAATTTCAACACTGCTTAGCACTATTGTAGTACAATGAGGTTCAGTAAACATTAATGCAGTGCTTTGCTTTGGGAATAATCACAGCTCAAAAAATTCTTTGTGCTGCAATATTTCATAGAAAAAGTTTGAATGATTTAAGAGCAAACTTATTTTTTATAGTAAAAAAAGTTAGACATAACTTCAACAAATTTTGTAGTTTTGGTAGAGTAAATAAAAGCATAAATATTACATTTTCCCACAGAAGTAAAAACAGGGAACATCTTTATGAAAGATTTAAAAATACAGGCATGTTTAATTATGTAAATAATTCATACTTTGCTTCCTTGGCATCTTAGGAGCAACATTTCCATGGTAAGGATGCAATGCATTTACTTGGACAGTAGCATCTTCCTGTAGTTCTCGCAATGGTGAACAAACACTTCTAACTTCTGGCTTTTTGGGTTCAGGCTGCTTTCCTTCAGTTATTCTGAAAATAACATTGCACAAAATAAGATTATTTACTTACAAAATTAGTCCACAAATCACATCTCCCCTGCAGATGTGACACACACACATTAAAAACACTTAAAGGGGAGGGCAAAAGTAGATGTGGAGATGATAAAATATAAGTCAATTTCTTGCTAACATAACAGCATTGTGTTTTCAGGATAACTCTGCACAAGCAATGCTGTGTAATAAACAACATTTCTATGCTCATTATGAAACTTTCTGAAAAAAGTCTTGAAAGCAGAACTGCATGGCAACTGTCAAGGACCCCAATGATAAAAAATGCAGGTCTGGATAGCCAGGGCTGCAAAAGGAGTTGCGAAACTGCCCAGGGCTATAAACTCTACTTGTGTCACATAGCAATAGAGACATAGCTCCCAACTTGCCAGGAAAACATTTTACTGATATCAGTGATTGTACTTATTTATAAAGAAAAAAAATCAAGGGCTTTTCGAGAAATATTCAAGACAATTTAATGTTTCTCAAGGATTTAAAATACAGAGATCAATAAATATATCATGGGAAAAAAATGCTTTTATGTTGGACTGCAGAAACAAAAACGTTTTATTTTATTTGAAAAATAAATATCAAAACTGAAATATTTAAATACATAAATAAAAGTAGATTTTTTTCTCATTCAATCATGCAAAATTCAATCGTTTTTTAAATCACAGAATTAGTGTGAGGATTTCTTAATTTTGCAGACAAGCTTCCAGATGCATTTAAAAATTGATAATTAAAAAAAAATCAAAATAAGCATTTTAAGTAAATTAATTTTTTCTTAAAAAATAATGTGTTAAAAAAGTTATTTTAAACAGGTGTCAGTAATTATAATAGTTACAATATAATCATCTATTCAAAGTAGTAATTTATAAATTGATAATCAGTAGTTATGCACAATTACTTTGGACACATTTTCATCTTTTTGAGTTGAGAATTCAAATCACCCAATTCTTGTTTTAATTTTTGTATTTCTCTGTCCTTTTTGTGGACTATTCCTTCAAGCCAGTAATTTTTTACCATATTGGCAGGTCCACTGCCACCACCTTCACAGGAAATTGTCTGCTGAATTGGAGTCTGCAAGTCAGCGCCTGTAATTATAATTTTATATAAAAAAATTTAAAAACATTTCTCTACCGGAAAAAAGCAAATTATTTTAATTCCCTAATTATATTTATTTCAATTTAAACTCTAAACATTTGTGTAGAGTAAAACATTAAAGAATTAATATAATGCTATTCCACATGCTTGATTCATAGTCTTTTTGTCTTCATGAAATTTAGTCAAAGTTTGTAAAAATTTAATGATTTGTTAGAATCTAAGGATAAGCTTGCAATAAAACAGGTTTGAACTTTCAATGCATGGTGATTTCAATCATGTTTCAACCAGCTGTAATCATAATTGCAAAAACTTCTGAAATTCTTCCAAACTTTCTTAGTTTTATTTTTTTTAACGATTGATATAAAAATGAAAACACTCATTGATAAATTAAAATCCCCCAAAACCTTTTTCTATTTTTTAGATGAAAATTACAAGATTTGCTCACTCAAAATATCGCTTCAATCAAAAAGCAGTTTCAATTAAACTAACAATTTGCTTTACTTAAAACTGGAAGTTATCTTGGTATATTTTGTATCAATTAATGCAAATGTTTTTTGAAGAGATTTTTATTTTTTGAATGATCCATTATCACTTTCCATGAGAGGTCTGTGCCTTGAAAAAGATCAGTGGTGCCACCGTAGCAAAAAACTAAAATGTTCAGCTATAGCCACTGAAAACCATCACATCCCTGCAGCAGACTTGCATGTTAAATAGGAGAGAGCAAAAGTGCCCATACATAGAATAGAGTGTAGATATAATATTCGATCAAATCTCTTCCTATTCTGGTGAGCTGCATAAGATGATGGAAAGAGTTTTTAAAAAATTCAATCTTTCCATACTGTCATATCAGATGCCTATGATATTACTTTTATACAATCAATCAAATTCATTTTTAAAATGAATTCTGCAAAACATCCTGAAAAATTGTCCTATCTTAAGTTTTTAGAAATGTAGCCCGAATTCTAGCCATATAATATGCCATTCCTTTTCCTATTGTTCACTGCATAGTTATGCTCTCACTGTCTGAGACACGACTAAATTCACTTGGAAAAATGTAGCTAATAATTGTAGATATGCAAAGCAAACATTTGTGACTGAATTTTTCTACAATGAAATTATTCTGAAGAATTTTTTTCCCCCATTATTACAAAAGTTGCAGCAGTTTCATTAAGAAAATAAGAGCATTTATTTATTATTATTATTATTATTTTCTAATTTTAATACACATATGTCAATATATTCACCAATTACATTTAAAAAGTATGCATTATATGTTAAGTTTTTAAATGCCATAAAATTTCTCTATCAATTATGACACTCCTCGATAGCAGACATAAATTTTGGTCTTAATGGTGTCTGCTATCAAAGGTTTTAACGGTATCTCATAAAAGACCCTGCCCCCCCAAAAAAATAAATAAAAAACAACTTACGGTCTGTTTGTTTAGGTGTTGCATTGTCATCATTTGACTCTTTCCTAAAATAAACGTAAGCATTTTATAAAAAGTATACATACAGACAGAAAGAGATGAAAAATCTAAAACAATAATTTGCTAAGATAGTTATTAAAATGTGACACCTTCATTCAAATTCCTCCTAAACTTTAGGTTCCTTTTTACCTTTACACTATATTAGATACAGGAGATACAGGAGAACCTGTCTAATTTGACTATCTTCAGGAAGTCCAAAATTGATCACCTTATGGCAAGTACAGATAAGGGGAAGGGGGGGGGGCAACAGCCCCTCCCAAGAAACAAGATATTAATATAAAAGATCCTATTTTATTTGTATAAAATGTACGTGCTTGTGAATCTTCCACTTAATCGGCCCCACCCACGGAATTATATTTATCCATCACTGCCTTATGAAAATGGTCTCTATACCATGGTTGTCACTTTAGCAGGAGTTTCACGGTATAAATATCTCCAAAACTTCTGGTATATGGAAAATTTATTAATATTAAATTTTGGTCAGTGAAATTTGAGTTAACACCCAATTAATAGTGCTGCTGAAAAAGTAGCTAACATTTCAAGACAATTCCAATAGAGAAGAAATTCATATTCTAATTTCAACTATGCATATATATATTTATACACATATACATTAGTCTCTTTATAACAAATTCAATTGATTCCAGTTAAAAAATTCAGTTTAGAGAAAATTTTGTTGTACAGGGATTTGGGATTTTCGCAGTTATTTCAGTAAATATTATTCACTTCTTAGTTAATTCGATGTTTAAAAGTATTTAATTATGGCTTTCAGTTAAAAATAAATTAGTATGTATAATGAATTTGTTAATCTTATGTGTTCTTATTTTTCATTGAATAAATTCTCTATCAGAAGAAAATTTTGAAACTACAAATGTATGCTAGACTATTTTTATTGCTATATCTGGAATAACCAGTGATAGGTGATTTCAGCAAGTGGCTCTGGAATCACCAACACTGGTGAATGAACTATTTGCTAAAAAATTAGTTATAGGGAGACCAGTACTTAGTTATATGGAGAGTATTTTTAATGTTATTTAAGCCTTAGAGTTACATTCCAATTAAAAATTTCATTATAGGGAAGCTCTACTGTATATATAAATATATATTTATTTATTCTCACAGATTTTAAAATGTTAAGGAACGAATAGAAACTACAGTAAAATAATCATCAGCATCCAGGCTGAATTCTACAGAAAAAAGTAAGGCTTTTTTCATTATGTACTCCAGTTTCTGAAGATTCCTGTTATGAAAAATATATTTCCAACATTTAATTTATAACAAACTGGTGAATTTCCTAATAAATATCCATCAAAGAAATTAAACAATTTAAACATTATGTTTGACACTAATTATTGCATAAAAATCAAATACATTAATCCTGAAATGAAAATAAAAAAACTGACTAATGCTTATATATTTTTGCGACTAATAGAAAAAATTAATGGGTTAATTTACATCCAATTGTACATTAAAGGGTTAAAAATAGTACACATAAAATCATTGCATTTATAAATACTTTTTTAAAAATGCAATATTTTACACAAAGATTTACCTATAAATCTTTTTTTCCCCCTTGCTTCAAGGAAAGGTACTTGCTCATCAAGCATTCACTACTACTAAGGCCCAAATTATTGGCCATTTTACTACAGGGGCATCCAGTGGGAGCCAATATTACCCCCTAAGAAGGGACAAACAAGTTAACACTCAAGTTAGGAATCGAACCTAGACCCAAGTGTGATAGAATAGTTCTTTAACCACTAAACCACCAAGGCAACTCAATAAATCTAAATATTACGCTTGAGAAAATTTGGCCATTCCTTACTATAATTTAAAAATAATTTTCAATGATAGTTTTTTTTTTTTTTTTTTAATTTTAAATATGCACTTACTTTGCATTATGCTCTTGTGCAACTTCAAGGGTATGTTTACCTTCCACATTCTGAAACATAGAAAATGCATATTTTTAATACAATCTAACTCTCCACACACACACATTAATATTGGAAAAATTTAAAATTCTTTCTATTTTTAATAATAATAATAAGAGGTATCAACAGTGTAGGCATACTAGGAGTTTTTGAGAAGATTTGTAGCCCCTTATATTTTCTTAGGTTAAAATTTTAATGGAGTTCTTTTAAAACTTTTCTATAATAAAAGCTAGAGAGTATCATTATTGGGGGCAAATGCCCATTTGCTGCCGACACCCATGTCTGTATCTGTCTGAGCCAAAAGAAATTATCCATATCCAAGAGAGCGAGAGAGAGAGAGAGAGAGAGAGAGAGAGAGAGAAAATGTGAATCCATATCTGCTTAATTTTGACAGATCTTTTAATGGTTTAAGAATAAGTTAAAGCTGTTCATTTTGCAAATCATGTAACTTCGGAACAGCTTAAAAATTTTTTATTGCACTGGAGATTCCAAAAGATTTGGAATGTCCCTTTACAAGTTGCACTGAGAACTGGGCAATATTTCCTACAACAGGTAACTCTTCGGACCATTTTTGAAGGGAATTTTTGTTCTTATGAATCGTTTCTGAAAATTGCTTGATACGTAGTACAGCTTTACTGCTAGTATTAGTCTATAGTGCATTGGGTGATGAAGGATTATTAATTCTTTCGAGTGTTTAACATCATTAGTTTGTTTTGTAAAACTTTTCAAAATTCCTGTTCGCTGTTCAGGTGGAACACCCTTAACAGATTAATTACCGTATTATTTTCAAGGAAATGCTCATAAAAGTGCTAATTTTTTTATTACAGAAAATTGTATAAAAGTAAGTACATGTACAATATATGCATTCTTTTAAGGTTTTGAACTTTTTTTTTTAAGTGCGAAAGAAAAAAGTTAAAATTTCTAAGAAAAGCCAATATTCAGGATTCTTGTGACTCCTGAATGTGTGTTTTGCAATAAGCAAGGAATCATTAAAGATGTTTTTAAACACTAAAGAATTCTATTAAACCTACTTCGTAAAATAAATAAATAGTTTTTTTTTTAACATAAGTAAAAAAAGTGAGCTAAGACTGCACAATGCATATCACAAATACACGTATTTGAGTACTGCTACTATCTATTTAAAACTAAACTATCTCCCAATTAAGTGAAAAATAGCCTGGTATTGTCATCTGTTGTGTAAAATGAGCTATAAAAAAAATTCGTGCATAAGAATTGAAACGCTGTAACCTTCCTTGCTCATAACATTTGAATACTATTGCCTGGAAATTTGATGGGGACGAGAAATAGAGGGGGAACTTAGCCCGTAATTTTGACGGAAGCAAGGCTTAAGGGATTAAAGCACAGGAGACTCGTATGTGGGAAGGTGGGAGATCGTAGAATGATGAAGGGAAACCCAGTACACAAACTAAAAAAAAAAAGGGGGTAGGAGCTAGCAAGAGTTCATGTCTGAAGATCATTTAATCAATAATGACATTAAAATCCAGTTATATAGCCCAATTAAGGATAAAAAAATCAACTTTAGCCACCAAGCATCTTTCTGACACCCCCACTTTTTTGGTGCACCAGCTGCCTATGCCTTAAAGAAATGAAAAAAATCAAATTACAATGTTATTAATTAATTTATTTGTTATTAAATAAATATTTTATTATTTAAAAGTTAATATTTATTGTTTATCATTTTTAAGTGAATTTTCTTGTTAATCACAAATGGTGGGCTTTGTCTACCCACCCCTCTAATAAAAAGCTTCATGTCTTATTATAGCAATAAATAATTTTTCATATTTTAATGCACACACACACACAAAAAAAAAGCAAATATTTTACAAAATATGATTTTAAAAACTAAAATACTTTTATTCCAAATCATGCATTACATTAGGATTTGAAAGTTATCTTTTAGACAGAATACTTCACACACTGTACACGAAGATATCAATTCAAGATTCAAGTATTTTTCAAAATACTTTCCAAACAAACAAAAAGAAAAATATCTGTCTCTATGAAAAACAAATGATCTGTTTTATATCTGTATCTGCAGATATAAAAAACAAATGATCTGTTTTCATATTCATAACTGCAGATATAAAAACTATCCATTTTTATTTTGTATCTGAAGATTTAGCTTTTTAATGATCTGGCACACTTCTAGTTTTGACAGAGAAAATTAAGTTTTATGTATACTATGATAATTTAGATTTACTGCACAATATTCTTTTTAAAAGTCTTTCTCTTAGCCCTGATATTAGCTGTACTAGATATACTAATGTGTAAATGATGATAATACACTCTTCACTATTTTAATATTTGCGAAAGTTTGTAACCATAGCTGATGAAAATTTAAACAAAATATGTAGTTAAATAATACATACGACTGAAATCGAAGATAAGCATAATGCTAAAAGAAATAAAAGTACATACTTGCTTCTTTTCTTTTTTCAACTCCTGTGTTTCTGGAATGTCTGGTTTGGAATTTTTAGCACTGTTTTTACACTTGCAATTGGTAGTTTTTGATGAAAGCATCTCTTTGAGTTTTTTAACTTCTTGAACTAAACTTTCATTGTTTGCTTCCAGCGACATTATTTTAGCCTTTTTCTGATCCACATCATATAATAATTTTTTATTGGTTTCTTCAATTTCTTTGTTGTTACCATCTGTACTCTGCTTCACCCGTTCCTCTTCCTTAATTTTCTTCAGTTTGTAGTCTAAATAATTAACCTGCCCTTTTAATTTCGATATATGCTGCTCATGTTCTAAACATTTCTTTTGCAATTCATCCTTCTCATTTAGTACTTCGTTTAGTTTTTCACTCAACTTTTCAAAAACAGATGCATTATTACCAGACATGTTTTCTTTTTTTAGTTTCTCAATTTCTTCTAAATGGCACCGCACACGAGTTTTTAACTGAGTGTTGACATCTTTGCATTTTCTCAACTGGGCACTGTGTTTCAATCTTAGAGCCTGTATTTCTTCTGCTTTCTTTTGGAGTTCAATCTTCAACTCTTGCTTTTCAGATCTTTCAGAAGCTATCTCATTTTCAAGATTTTTTTTCGAATGAGCCAATTCTTCTTGGGTTATTTTCATGTCAGCTATTTCTTCTTTCAAATCATTCATCTGCTTCAAATAGTCTTGTTTCAGATTGAGAATCTTCACATCATATTCCTCACTCAGTTTAATCTCTTGATCATTCAGCTCTTTATCGTATTTTTCTTCCAGATCTTTGATTAGCATTTCCATTTTCATATTCCACAGAGATTTCTCGCATTCAAAGTCTTTTTCTAAAGAGTCCATTGCTTCAGAATGTGTAACATATAACTCATCTACCTTCTGCTTCCATTCTTCCTTAATTTGTTTTAAGTTATCGTTTTCTTCTTGCAAGTTTTTAATCTCATTCTTCAATCTTAAGATGTCTTCCTCCACAGAGTCAGTGTCATCGATCAACCGACAAGTTTGGGTACCTTTTGAATGAGAATTTTTCAGCTCAGAATTTGAGCAGTCAGGTGAAACCGAATCTTTTTCTTTTTGCAAGACAGACAAATCTGTTTGAACTTTTTCAAGATTTTCTGTTAAACTAATTATTTTTAAGGCATTTTCTTTCATGGAAGAATTTAACTTTACAAACAGTTTCTTAAATGACGCCATCTCATATTCTGGTATACATTTATGGGGAGAATCTAATGGAGTGACTAGCTTTTTCAGCTGCTCCAATTCCTCTTCAGATTTCACATTGCTTAGTTCCTGACACAGAAAGTTTAGTTGGGAAAAATTGTGCTTCAAATCAAAGAACATTTCACGGAGATTAGAAAGTTCTGATTCTTTATCTTCTAAAGCATTCTCAGCCTGAGAAAGTTTTGATCCTAGTGACAATAATTCTTTGTATCTTGATTCAAACTGGATATTGATAAGTTCGCATTCTTCATCTACTCTTCTAACATAAAATTCCAAAGACATAATGAGGTTTTCAAGCTCTGAAAGTTCTGTAATTGTTGACTCTGATGTGTTTTGTACAGGTTCAATAATGGCAATATTTTTCAGATATTTATGTTTCGTACAATTTTGCATAAAATTGGATGTATAATCTTTTAAATATTGGACTTTACTAATTATAGATTTCATTTCATTGGGTATATTACTGTCCTTTTCACATTCATTTGTTGAATCTGGTTGCTGAATAAGTACCTCAGATGTCTGAACTGACTCGTCAACAAGACTTCTATGCAAGTCAACATTTTGACTTAAAGCAATCTCCTCTTTTAAAGATGAAATATACTGCTCTTTAATAGACAACTCATCCCTCAACAAACTCATCTTTCTGTCTTTGATCTCAATTTCGCTTTCATATTTTTCTTCAAAATTCATCGCAGATGTCTGAACAGACTGATCCACAAGTATTTTGCTAACATTTTCAGCCAAAGCGATCTCGTCTTTTAAAGATACAATATGCTGCTGTTCAATAGACATATCATTATTAAGCAAATTAATCAACATGTTTTCATTTTCATATTCATTAAATGAGCTGAAATTATTGCCCATAGAGCATTTACTACATTTCTCTTCCGTAAGTATATTAGATGTTTGGACTGACTGGTCCACACATATTTTGGACACACCAATATTTTGACTTAATGCAATCTCTTCACTTAAGGATACAACATGCTGTCGTTCTATAGATAAATCATGATTAAGGAAATTTGGCTGTTTGTCTTCAAGTTCGTTTGATGCATTTAAGGTATTGCCTAAAGAACATTTCTTACACATATTTTCCATAAGTGTATCAGATGTCTGAAGTAATTCATTGATAAGGTTTTTGGAAGAGTCAACATTTTGGCTTAAAGCAATCTCCTCTTTTAAAGACACAACATACTGATCTTTGATAGACAGTTCGTCAGTCAGCAAACTCAACTGCTTGTCTTTGATTTCTATATCATGCTTGAGTGATTCTATTTCAGAATTTAATTTAGATATCTCATCATTTTCCATGCATTCATCATAGAAGGCCAGAAAATTAGATTTCATACTTTCATCTAAGAGAGTTGAGCCACATTTTTGACTATTAAATGAGCTATTCAACTGATTAGAAGATTCGGCGACAATCAATTTGGATGTCTCGGGATTTAATTCATTATTATTACTTTTCAGAGTCATGTTTTCACTGCAACACAAGTCACTTTTTTCTTTAAGTTCATGCATAACTGATTTTTCATCTAGTGATTTACATTCTAGTGCTGCCTTTAATGTGGAATTTTCCTTCTTTAAAATCTGAAAAATTAGGGAAAAAATAGAAGAATTATTAGCACTTTATATATTTTAATAACATTACAATAGTCTAATTACATTGGTCAACAAATCCTATTAAGTACAAGCATGGACGCTGGCAGCATAGGGCAAGGGGGACAATGGCCCCCCTGGATTTTTGTATGCAGTGTTTTCCCTTGCTTTTTTGCTCTTTCCAACATGGTAACCATACGTTGAAGAAGTCTTTGCCCACCCCCCCGGAAAATATTCTGCCAGCGCCCATGAGTATATGTTGATAATTTACTAAAATAAAAGCGGACAAATCTTTATAACACCCACACCTTTCAAAGAGGCAAAATTCGATCAAAAATTTATTTAATAACAAACCCAGAACTAGATGTTTCAAGATACAAGTACAAAAGTTCTAGAATTAATGTTTACAAAATTACAGTTCGGAAGTTTTACTCATGGTTGGCTTTCATGCGAGTATCCTAAGAAGGGAGCACAGAATGTTCTGTCCATGGTGTATCCCATGGCACATTCCATGGTTTCTCAATGTTCTGCTAAAAGTAAGTTTTGTTGTGTATGCATAGAAACACAAGAAGAAGAAAAGAATAGTTGCTGTTCTTGATTAGTGTCAAGGTAAAAAATATCAGCCTGCTTGTTTATGTTCAAGAGGAGCAAAAATAATAAAAAATTGAACAGTGCTTAGTTTTATTTGTACAGGGTGCACACCATGACACAGCCACAGAAATAGTTGTGTTAGTAGCTTTCAGGGTATAAAACAGTAGCCTAATAGTTAGGGATGGACGCGAGACGACTTTTTGCGAGACGAGACAGAGATTTACAGCTTTTTTGCGAGACGAGACAAACATTTTTAACATTATGATATAGGGATTTTTGCGAGACGAGACAAGCTTTTCGGATGTTTTGCGAGACGCGAGACACCAATTTTTCGTCTCGCGTCCATCCCTACTAATAGTAACCTACAGATAACAAAATAGTAACATTTATAGTAAAAATAGTAACCTCTTTATCAGTCTAAACAGAGTGAAATCTTAATAATAAACAATGTTAACCATCTTACTAACAATTTCAAGAATTTTACATTTTCTATAAGAAGTAATATATTACGTTCAAAAAGTATCTGTATATATTACCCGGCCGCAGATGATACCTACATTTACTTCTGTGGACTATATTCCGTATACGGTGCCTTGTTTACATGTCAAAGGTTTGTTTACAAATCATTGGCGAACAATCTGACGCGAGAGTGAGCGATGCACCGCCAACTGCCGGTGGTAGTTGTGACTGGCAACCATAAAGAATACGTGTTTCGTCAGGTTTGGGAATTTGAAATTGTTTGCGTTATTGATGGAAGGGAATGAAATGTGTTATGTTAATATAAGAAAAGAATTTGTGGGTGTTTGTTAGAAATATAGTACGTTATAAGCCGGTGGGTGTTGGGGACATTTCTGAGCGGTTATTTACCAAAAAAATAGAGGTAAGTGTTCTTTTTTAACGAATCTTTCGATGTTTAAGGTTTTTAATGTGAATTTTAAATTGATATTTGAAGTGTTTATGTTTTCGTAAGTGCTATTTACGTGCTATTCTAATCATACTGACTTTATAAGAGGTGTACAACTAGGTTGTTTAATCCACCGATGTTTTTTTGAGTTGAAAACGGGCCAGTGTTTGCCCAGTTTACATTAGCTGTACAACTAGGTTGCTTAGTTCACTGTTGCTGTTTTTTTTTAGTTAAAAACGGTCCACTGGTTGCGTAGTTTACATAGCTGTACAACTAGGTTGCTGAATCCACTGAGGTTTTTTTAGTTAAAAACGGGCCACTGGTTGCCTAGTTTAGATAGCTGTACAGCTAGGTTGCTGAATCCACTGAGGTTTTTTTAGTTAAAAACGGGCCACTGGTTGCCTAGTTTAGATAGCTGTACATCTAGGTTGCTGAATCCACTGAGGTTTTTTTAGTTAAAAACCGACCACTGGTTGCCTAGTTTAGATAGCTGTACAACTAGGTTGCTGAATCCACTGGGGTTTTTTTAGTTAAAAACGGACCACTGGTTGCCTAGAATGACTAGTAAACATGGCGACAGTCGCTGGAGCTTGGCAGTCGCCAAGCTCCAGCGACTGTCGCCATGTTTACATGGGGTGGGCACCGGCTTGTATGATTTTACCACTTCTGTTTGTTCATATGCAGAAATTCATGGAACAAACCATTATAAAAAGCAAAAAACAGCAGAATCTCAAAACTGCACATTCCAAGATCGAGAAATATGCAGATTATAGAATTGTAGATCATTCTACTGTTAACACTACTTTCTGTAAATATATTCAGTACATTGAAAAATAAATGACTACACAAAATAAAAACTTTTCGATGTGAATATTTTTATTTAATCAGTAGCGTACCTAGGGGCGGGCTGCCCTGGGCAGAAAACTAAAAACATAGCTAAGGGACAGCAGAATGACAAAACATAAAGAATGATGCAACAAACTGATGGACAGAGATTGGAGGGGAGACAGAATGCCAAAATTTAAAAAGAATGGGTTGGTGAACTCGAAGACTACAACAGCCACCAATAGATCTTGCTGCAAATCTGAATTTAGTGGAAAGAAAATACAGCAGCTTACAAGCAAGCACGTGTATTAATTTCCATGAAATACATTACCACTAAGAAATGCTAATATGAATATTGAATAATGCTCCACTGTGTCATTTGGGAAGTTGACTGCATTATGTCTTTGAATTTTGAGGTTTTTTGATTTTTGTAATTACAAAAGGACAATGTGTTCATTCTTGCCAGATTTTCTTTTAAAATTGTCAAGCGAACAATACTACGCTAAGCTTAGGGACTTTTTGTTCTTTTTGTGGAGGGTGGGGTGGGTTGATGGCACCTTCACACAAACTTCAGTGTTCTTAACAAAAACAGAAATCGCATTAATACTCCAAGTAAAATAGTTGCCATTTCACTCAAAATAGTCGCTTTTTAGCTGTTTTTACGTGAAAATAGTCACCATCATTGTCTATTTATGATTATAGTAGAAAGAGTTGCCTTTTAGTTGCCAGTGAGCAGCCTGTTTGTGTTAAAATTTATGTACTTATTCATTCAGGAAACAGCAGCAGAAATTAGTCTAATCAAAGTCAGTTAAAATGCTTCATGAAGTGAAATATTGCATGTTCCACATGAAATTATAGTCAGTGATCTTCCTAGAAAATTTTGTCAGCCGGGCTGCGTTATGAAGCTGCAAAGTGTAATTCTAGAGAATTAAAGCATTCAAAATGATATTTTAATTTTTCTACTGGGTGGTCAGTAAAACTTGCCAGGCAATGTGCCTGGTGAGAAAGGCCTTGGGAGAACTTGGACAGTTTATGTGTTGTGATGCAGTACTAGTAATTTTGTTACATTTTATATACAAGTTAACACTTAAGCAGAGAGTGATGAAGCTTTATGAAAAAAATTAAGACATAAGAACTTTTGTAAGTAATTTGAAATGTATGAAAAAAAAAAAAAAAAAAAAAATAAACATGTTTTTTTTTTTTTTTATTGCAAAAACAATTACCTCAATGTACAATTCACTAAAAATAGTACATTATACAGGATAAATGATGCAAATCGGGTCTGCATTCGTACTGAATGACAAAAAGTATAACACTTAGTCATTACAGCTGTTAAAAGTAATATTGTTTATAGTAAAATTTTGCTTATCAATAAAACAGAGTTCCTGGTACAGTCAAACAGCAAAATAATTAAGAGTTAAGATCATAAGGAAATTTACACATGAATTAATTTTCATGACAAAATGAAAACAAATACTCTTATCTTTCAAAAACTAATCCTTTTTTAATTTTCAGCTAAGGAAATGAAGTATCTTTACCAAATGCAATATCTTGTATAAAAGTATTAATGTTTAGGTAAGAGATAAAGACAGTTTCCCCACACACAAACAGAAATGCATTGTAATCTCTATTGTATGAATTCATTAGTTAGAACAAACAAAACAAAACAAAAATTTATTTTATTTTATTTTTTAGATGTTAAAGGTAAGGATATGTGACGGACTCAATGTGCAAAGCATAGAGCACACTATTTAATGTTTGTTGGCATCATCTTTAGTTGTTGATAACAAAATCAGTATATCAAAGTTCTGATAAAAATGGTGTGAAAATTCCTTTTTCGGAGATAAGAAGAAAAAAAAACTCTTATTCTTAACACAATTTTTTTTTAATGATCTTTTAACTCTTAAATGTTAAGCTTGTTCATATGAGCACAGCAAACATACAAACAAAAAACACAGTATGCAACACAATTTATTGACTGAATTAATTTTATTTTCAGCCAATGAATCATGCTTACAGCTAAACTTAACACAGATGCCCAATATATGCATGTTCTTAAACCTCAAATATTTGTATTTAAATACTAGGTAAATAAACTTAAAAAATTACGTTCTGTATTAAAGGTTTAAAGGTGAGGAGACATACTAAAGTTTTTTTTTTTTTTTTAAATTAACAGCTGATCAAATGGAAATATTTTCTGCATTAGTTAAAAAAAAAATCAACTGCATATTTTCATGCATGACTTCTGATTTAAAAAATAATCACAGGTACTAACTTAAAATGTTAAAGTTAGTACCTGTGAAAGTTAGTACCAAGTTTAAAATTATCAAAATTTTGGAAATTATGAAAAAAAATATGTAAAAGCAATTTAATGTGTGCCTCTGTGGTTTACTAATGCATGGGACTTGCTTTTTTCTAATGATTTATTAATACAAACATGATTTTCATTTTTTTTTTTCTTCTTATTTTAAGGTTTTGGTTGCTATTAAAAGATTTTATGCTACACAGCATCTTTCGTTTTAAAGCTAAATAATCATCCTGGTTGAGATGAAATAAATTCATTTTTCAAAAATAGAACTTTTGAATATTTAAACCATAAAATTATTGAATTGTTGAGGAGTTCTGCAACTCGTCCAGTACTAGGAAACTGATTGTAATGGTTCTTTAAATGTTTAAATCTATGTCAAAAGTTCTTTGAACAAAAACAAGTTACTAAAAAAATAAATATGAAAGTATAAAATTAATATTTGGAAGTAAAAACTGGATCATGACAGTAGTGCACATACATACTCTACATACTTCTATTTCTACCTGTAGTTCATTTTCAGCTTTTAAAATCTGCCTTTCTAATGTTGTGTATTCATTCAGTTCATAAAACTTATCCTGCAAGACTTTCAGCTCATTTTTAAGTTCAGACACTCTACAAATACAAAGTTAATAAAAGGATGTTACAAATATATGAAAGTACAAAGATAGAAGCCTCTAATAAATATATATTCTACATTTCTCAATTATTTTACTTCAATGTAACAGTTTTGAATTTCAAATGCTGAAAATAGTTTTAAAACATTATTTCTAACTAAGCCACCCACAAGAAAATCTAATCTGCATTATAGATAACAGTTTCTCTATTCAACAGTGTAATTAGAAAACAAGTTTGTTTTGTCTGCCTTCCTCTCATCAGCCCACTCTAAAAAATTAACACAATGAAGCATGGAATTGAGTCCCTTTGAATTTGTGAGTAGTACTTGGGAATTTTAGAAATTAAAATAGTTGTGGATGTACAGATTAGAATCTCGAAAATCAATATTATTTAGAATTAAAAGAAGATAAGTTTTTGCTGTGGATTTCCACACAAACAATAACAGTTGTCTCGCAAGAAATTTTTGTCAGGCGGGCAGCATTATTAAGCTGCAATATGCCATTCTAAAAAATTAAAGCATTCAAAATGATATTGATTCTTCTGCTGAGCAATGAGGCCTAGGGAGAACTCTGCATTAACGTTTTGGAATGTAGTCAAATTAAAATTCAAGTTGCAATTATCCATAGTTCCATAACAGCTGGTACAGTGAAACTTCTCGGGAGCGACCACTCTCTTTCCACAAAAAGTCAATCATTAAAAGAGGCGGTTACTCCAAGAAGTATAAACATTATTTGATAAACAAGAAAAAAAAAAAAAAAAAAGAATGCTAAAAATTATTATTTATTTTGTCAAATATGAAACTCTGTACTAATACATAAGTAATTATACAAATATATTTCTAAAACTTAAATTTTAATAAAATATTTAAGAAATTTCATATTGTTTCATTCTTTTTGTTTCTCTCTCTGAGAGTACTATCTCTACTTTTTTAAAAAATCTGACAAAGGAGTATTTATGCTGATTTTCTTCATGCATTCTGAATTTGCCATAGTAAAATCGGGAATAATACCATAAGCGGGTGTCGGTTGAGTTGGCGACTTTTTTTTGTTGCCAACTTCCAACCTTGGCGACTTTTTTTTCGCGCCAATTAAAACATAAACATACGTTGACACATAAGTAACAAAATTAACCCAAAACTACAATACGCTTATCTAAACACATAAAAACATTTTTAGACATATTACAAATGCAATTATGAACAAAATTCACATAAACAAAGCACTAGCTCTGGACTATAGGTACGTTAAAAAATAAATAAGCCGTAACCTTCAAATTATGCAAAATATGTTTCTGCACATAATTATACAACAAAATTTTCCTTAAAACGTTAAAATCGCAGTTTAAAATTAATAGACAAACACTCAAATAAACTGACTACTTCCCCCCCTCACACAATCCCCCACAAACAACTAAAAAATACTTATATATTGAAACATATTTAAATTGAATACTTCGTGTGATTTCAAGATAAATATACTGCAAATATTTTAACAACATGCTAAAAACAAGTTCCAAAGGTAAAATAACAGAAAACCAATATAATAAACCGGCTACTTCCTTCCCCCCCCCCCAGTGATTTTTGCAATTTTATACCTTCAAAACACACCAAATTTACACTATTAATTAGAACCGAATGAAAACTGATCACAAACAACTCAAAAACCATTGCATATTAATTCAAATTAAACCTAAAAATTGTACAAGAATTCTGCAAATCAGGGGCAAAACCATATAAATATTAAAATTAACCATCCCTCTTAAAACCTTAAAAATTTTACTTTTTCATCCCAATTCACAAAAAATAACACAACATACTAAAAACCTTACATAAATATGAAACATAAGATCATAAATATACTCAACTGTACACACGTGTACCATAAAGCAAGGAATAAAAATTTAAATAAATAAAAGAACCACATACCTCAAATTTTATTCATAAACAACGTAACATTATTCCAAAATGAATCCACCTCCAACATCCAAATATGCATATTAACTGTAGATCAACACACGCTACATATATTGTCGAATTTCACTTCACAAAGAATTAATAAACAACGCCCCGGAACAACTACACAAATACGACAGCAAAACTAATAAAAATGACGCAAAGTCAAAAACCGAAACTTCGGTTCCCGGTTAAAAGTTACATTCCTTAAACCAATCAAATAATTCCTCAAAATACATTCGGTTACGGTTAAAAAAAAAAAACCAATCAGAATTTCCTTTCTACACAGCAAGATACAACAACTCAACTTCTCCACCAGGTTGCTAGAGAAATCCAAAACAATCGCTACGTTTACCGTCCTGTTTACTAAGTCCCAAGTTGGCGACGCATCTTGCTTGGCGATGGTCACCCGCTTACGGTATTATCCCCGTAAAATCCATTTGTTCTAAAATTTGAGATTATCATCGTCCAAAAGTAACTGCCAGCTTCCTGTCTGAATTTCCTTTACGGTGTGACTCAATCACATCAATGAGTTGCTCCAATGGTAAAATCACTCATTTATTAGGCATATCTCTTCTCTAACCTGCAAGATTTGTGGGTGATGTGTACGTGTACTTGCACCTGCTGTCAATTTTCAGTACAGCAACTAGTTTGGCGAATGCAATCTTTCCTTTACTTTACTTCTGCAAAAATGCTAGAAAATTTCGGACAAAACCAGGTCAGGTTGCTTATAGAGGTGGTTGCTTCTAAAGGATTTTTTTGAAATTAAGAAGATAGTGTGAAAATTCAGTGCATTAAAAAATTGGCTGTCGGAAGAGGGGTCACTTAATAAAGTTGGTCGCTCTAGAAGTTTCACGGTATATGTTAAATGCACAGCTAATCAAAAGGCTTTTTACTTTATTACCAACAGCAATGCCTTAAAATTCGTTTATCCTCTTTTGAGGTATGCAAAGAACTCAATGCAATAATTTTAATAACATGATAGAACCTCAATTATCCAAGGTAGTTCAGACCAAGCATACCTCTGATAACTAAAATATGAGATAAAGGACAATCCTTGATCACAATAGTCTGTTTACATTATGCATTTTTTTAACACTTTCACACAACATATATTTAATAATACATATTTTAACAGACAATGCATTATATTTGTTATTGAATGTTCTTAAACATTGGTAATTAAAAATTAATTTGGTTTTTTAAATTTAAGAATAAATAAAAATTATTTCAGTATTTGTCTGTTTATTTAGTAATTTAGGAAATGAAAATATGAGATGGGGAGCCCTTTGTTTCTTAACTGTGAAAACCATGTATGTAACAAATGCATGGCTGATATGATTGTGTTTGGCTATTTCCATGTTATAAGATTTATCATTAAACAAACTGTAACACATTAACCGTTTGACTGCTATCCATCAAAATGCTCATACACCCTCCAATAAAGGTATTCGAGCAAGAGAGAAATTTCCTATTTTAGATTTGCGAAAAATAATTGAGTTTTCGAAAAATGCACAACTTAATAGAAATATGGAATGTCATATTTATGCATAGCCTAACTCATATTCTATGATAAATAATTTTTAATATACGAAACCAACATAGGAAATTTCTCTCTTGCTTCTTTTGGAGGGTGTACATTCCAAAAGCGCAGTAGCGCTGCATAGCAGTCAAACGGTTAGTAAAACAGTGTCACAGTACATTGTGTATTTCTCCAATTTCTTTTGTCACCAGTGTCTTTACTATAGTTTCTCCAACTCTATAATTAGAAACTACGTTTAGAATAAACTCTCCTCTGTTTAATCGAATAAAAGCTTCTAATTTTTGTTCCACATACGGCATCTCTTTTCTGATATTTTTTAATAGTTTTTACATGCAAAATGAATTCGGAACACAATAGTGATGCCTTTTGGTAATCTAAAATGTATTGACTGGTTCAAACTGGTTGGAGTTTGTATCTAAGTTCTGTATTAATAAAGGTGGAGCCTCGATTAAAACATACAGCTCGATTAAGTTAGTGCCTTGTTTTACTGTACTTAAGAAAGGTTGATAAGTAAAAGATCAATTCAAAGAACTTTACACTTACAAGATCATTGCTTCTTCAAACTCGGTATTCTGCTCAAAATTTTTTGGCTGAAAAAAAAAAAAAAAAAACATGAATAAAGTGAACAGAATTAAAAATCCACAAGAATTAGAAATATAAACACAAATTTTTATGAATTAGAAACTGATATGTTATGTAACAAAGGCAATCGCTCTGATTGAATAAACATTTATGCTACAAATAAAAAGAAAATGATTTTGCATAATAAATTGGCTATATAAATAACTGAAAAATCCATTAAATGCACAAATGACTAAACATATACATATTTAAACTTGAGTACATAAAAAAATATCTGCAATAAAATATTTATATACACATAAATCTATTCGTTTATAGTTTATGCCAAAGTAGATGTAGGCTAACTAAACCACTCAAAATAACTGTGTGGTGTTTAAAACATTAAAAACCTTTGTAAAATAACACCATAAAGCCTTTACCTTTATGGTGTTATTTTATAAAGTTTTTTATTGTTTTAGATGTAGGATACCAAAAAGTTACCAGTTAAGTTTGCTTTTATTTACTGAATGTTTCTGTCTTTGATTTGAAACAGGAATCCTTTAACCATAAAAAACTGTCCATAGTGTATCAGACATTTTTTGAGCTCTTCTGTAAAAGAGCTTAACAATTAACATGCACCATTTCTAATAGAAAACATCCTACAGTAAATGTTGATAAAATAAGTAATTTTGTCACAACTGAAACATATTTACAGCAGTTAAAACATGGTTAGATACTGACAAACAGAAAACAAATGCTTTCCGCATTAACTAAAAAGGGGAAAAGCTTTCAGTAAATTTTACCTTACCACACTTGTACAACTAACAAATAATACTCATTAATCTATGTACATTAAAGCAGCATGCACTCTTTAATAGTAGTGTTAAGAAGCCAGACAAATTACAGGTTAACTAAGAAAGTCTTAAATAATAATGCAACTTATTAGATAGATAATTAGGTAGACTTAATAGTTAGACATTTCAAAACTAAACATATTATGATAGGTACTCAGGAGAAATAGAGAATGCTTAACCCTAACTGTACCAAGTATGTACTGTAACACATATAAGCTTACAGAAGTTATGAAACAATATTCAGAAAAAAATTCTAAAAATATTGTAACTATTTTTTTTCTGGGTTTTTTATAACTTATTTAGGTTTGACATTTTTCAGAATGTACAATACACTTAGTGAAAGAACAATCCGAAAATTGTAAAATTCACGAATTTTTTTTTTCTTTTACACTGTGGATGAGAAGTGAAAAGTGTGTTCTGTGAAAAGACAAACAAGTGAAAAGACAAACAATTTAAGACTGAAAAATTATGTGATTTTAGAACACAAATATAAATATTGATCTGCAATTCCATGCTAAAGAAATATTTCAGAAAAGGCAATTTTTTTTTGTTTTGTTTGTTTGTTGTTTATTTATAACAGCGCAAGGTGCAGTTTATGAAGAATCGTCCTGAATCCTTTTTTTTTAGGTCCCTGGCAAAATTAGTTTAAATTATATGCCGAGATTGTGATACATGTTACATTTCTTCGAACTGCACTCTTAAAGCAAGTTAGAAATGACACCATCTCACTGAAAATTTCACAATCAACACCTGGTCACAGTTAGAGTCTTGGGGGCTGCAATGGCAGCAAGTGATCATGGGGGGCCTTATCTGCCTCTTCCTCATACAACACTTTCATTCAGCCAGTGCTTGCTCAAGACTTAAAAATCTGCGAGTCAGACTGACTCACTATCAATAAAAGTAAGAGTCAATTTAAAGAGTTTTTAAAAAGATGGTTATTTAAAAAATATATATATAGCAATAAAACAATACGTTATTTTATTTATTTCCACCATATATAATTAACGATTTTACTCCTAAATATTAAGGTCAAAGCTAATAAGAGGAGGTTCACATGTACTTGTGTTTAGAAGCATACAAATATTAAACTTGAATCTTGAAGATCGGTACTTCAAGCAAACATTGTTGTTGTGTATCGAATATACAGAATAGCTTTGCAGATTTGGCAAACTGGAAATGTCAAAATGTGTAAAATATTGCAGGCGCAGCACTTTTCATACTTTTTACCGGACAAATTGCAAGCGTTATCTTCGTGAAATGATGTGCATTATGCATGATGATGAGCTTTACAATGTTAAGTGACAATTTTCATGAGTTTTGGATTAATACAATGGAAAGAAATTTTGTGAGTCAAAGTTTGACCCACAACTTGGAAATATGAGAGTTAATTTTTTTTCAAAAAATATCAATTTACAGATAAAACGTGAGTGCCTGCAAGTCCTGCATTCAGCAATCCTTCTTTTTTTGTTTTTTGATAGTGTTGCTATTTGGTTTTTTTTCCTAAGTCAAAAGAAATGGCATTTGAAACAGAAAAAGCATACCTTGTCTTTTCCCACAGAGTTTAATATAAGGCAAAAGAAATATAAACAATTGCAGCAGAACTATAATAGCATGACTTATATGAAGAACTGCAAAGTTTATCATAAAAATCATAAATAATAATATAAGTTAAAAGGACAATTGTTTAAGCATGGGAATTTGTTTAAACATGAAACACTTTATAAATAACTGCACAAGTTGAGTTTCAGCTTGTGCAGTGTGTGTGAAACCTCAACTGTGTGTGAAAACTCAACTGCACAAGTTGAGTTTTCACACACAGTTTCGCATGCATGAATGCACACATGCGCGCGCGCGCGCACGCACACACACACACGCGCACACACACACACACAAATCCCTACTTATTCAGGGGACCCGCAGCATTGTCCCAGTGACAACTATGGCCCTGAACAACAAAAATTGATTATAGACTACAAAGAACTCACATCTGTTTGAGTTTCCACATCTTGATTACTTTTACTATCACCAAGTTGATTGGAAGAAAGAGAGGCAGATGATCTGTGCTTGCTTATTCGTTTTAGCGATGAATCAATGAAAGAATCTAAAAATAAAATTCAATAAGATTCAAGTGAGAACTGAAATTTGCATAAAATATGACTGAAAGTGCAACTGTATGACTGTTTTTTTTATCATATGTTAAATAACAGTCACTTTAACAATATATGATAAAAATCCTGAAAGTTATGAGTAGTAGTACAGGGTTTCTACAGATTTCACAGCTTTTGCTTCCCTGACATCTATCACGCTCTCCCCGACTTTATCTAGCATGCTCTCCCGAATTTTGTGTTTCTATTTTTAACATTACATCCTTTAATTAATAACTTTTTATATATTTTGCCCCCCCTTTTTTTTACAAATAATAATAATATTAAATTAATATATACAAGAATCTTATTTGACATCACTGGATTCTAACAAAAACCATGTTTGATAAAAATTTAGGATAAAATTAAACATATTCCAATTGCACAAGATATGCTCATAAAGAACATATTTAAAAATTATTTATAAGGCTGAATGAGAAAATTAAAATAAAACAATTTCTATACTTAGGTTCAAACAGCAAATATTTTCTTGATTTTACCAGAAAATTCAATTTTTCTTGCATTTCCCTGACCGTTCTTCAATTTCTGCTAATTTCCCTGACCAAAACTCCTTTCCCTGACTTTCCCGGTCTGTAGAAACCCTGTAGTAATACTGAAAGAAGTTTTTAATTATTTACAGTAATTATAACAAATGAGCAATGTCAGAAAATCTAAAAAATAAACCCCTTTTTATAAAATACATTTTGAGGTTTCAAGGTTCTATTTAAATGACACACCTCAAAAATGAACTAAAAACTCAATTTGTGCTTTATAGTTAATTATGGTAAAAAAAAAAAAGGAGAATTTCAATGCATTAAAGGGGAAAAAAATGTTGCTAATTAGAACAAGTGTACGGATGAAATATACTTAAAAGGTTCATTACTTTCAGCTGCTAAAGAATTTTGCAAACGAAAGTTAGTTCTAATTCACCAGAACTCATGTGCAATCTGCATAATTGGATAAGAATATGGCATTGTGGATTACACATGTTTCAGAATCAGAAGATTGTAGGTTAAATGCTTATACTTATGTGGTGATTTTAAAAATTCATTTTTATGTATTATGCAGAAAATATTTCTAGATTAAATTCTAAATTATTTACAGTTTGACTAGTCAATTTTCTTTATTTTTACAAGTGATTTATTTATTTTTTTATGTAAAAAGTTAAATAAACTCCATGTGAAAAAGGGAAAAATAGGAACTTAGTTTATTCATTTTAAGTATTTTTATAAAATAACAAAAAACTGATTTAATTTTCTAAACAAGATTTATTAATTTTATGTAATGAAAAGTAATAAATCCTATCTAGAAAATTTTTGATAATAGCACTGTCAATGAATACTATGTTTCACTCCCACATTTTTTTTTTTTTTTACTTTATACAAAAACACGACTTTGATGTATGCTTATGCAGGTTCAATATACATCATCAAAAGAACTATACTTTAGTTAAAGAACTCTGAACTAGTAAGCAGAATTATGCTAAAAAACTGCCTTCAAATTATAATTTGACAGTTCTGCAATTTGAAGAGAAGGAATACTGTTATTCTAAGCTTTTATTCAGTCTAAAATTAATGTTCTATGTATTAAATAATCAAAGATTGTACCTTGTTGCATGCAAATTAGTTAATTATACTGTACATTTTTAATATTTATTAAAATTCCGATCATGAAATAATAAGGTTTGGCAAGTAAGGGTTTGTAGTAAGAGGGGGGGGGGAAGAAGTCTACAGGTACCAGATCTAGAGAACATGGAAGATGTATGAAAATTGGCTCATCTTTGACAGCTACTTTTTCATCGTTAAAGAGTTTAAAGTACTCAAAAGTACACTTTTACACACTGCTTCTACAATATACACATTCATTGCCATTTCACGTGTCTCCACCGCTGTTTCACCTAATTTGAAAGAAAACTTGATGTTCTGGCCTTGCTGCAATGACATGCCCTTTTACACTGACTGTGTTAAATTGACCACAGCATGCACTTCCATTCAGCTGTCATCATTTGGGCACTAAGTGGCATTGGTTACATTGTCTTTCACAGTGTGTGTTTTAGCGCAACATCCTAAATAATGCAGTTTTTAAAATATGGAACTATTCACCGGACTTTTAGGACACACCTTTAGGACTACATTTAATAAGAAATCTGTTTTAAACACAACATTAAAAAAAAAAAAAAAATTAGTTTCAAAATATATTAACATTGAATTCAAAATAATGAGCATGAATTGACAGATTTCAGGATAACTTGAATGTGGATTCATCTCTGCACTGCTGATGAGTGCTTAAGTACTGCCCATGTATGTTCAAATAAGCAAAACAGAGTTCAGTTTTCGCATCGCAATGACTGTTTGGATAAATCATGGGATATGTAAAGCAACAAGTGTGGGCAACCATAGAAATATATTTAGGTGAGGGACAAACTTCAAAACTTTTTCCCTAGAGAGTGGCAAATTTCACACTTGAACATTTTGGGTTCTCATTTTGATTTGTGATGCACTTTTGTTAATTGATATTGTCTTATGATATAAAATCTCTAGGCGGGGAAGGGAAGTGCACTACCTTGCTCCCTCTTATGGGTACCCACAGTAAGAAGAGAGCAGATTTCGGGAAGAGAGAATGGGACCTTGAATATTCTACAATTAAAAACACAGATTAGAATATTTGATAACTAACCAATCAAAACTTTGAAAAGAGGATGAGTTTGTTTTGATTTTTAGAAAGCCTACACAAGAAGCAGCTGCCTGCAGGGGGAGGGGGAGGGGGGCAGCATTGGTTGGAAGAATTTTTAATGGGTTCTAATTCTAAAGTATATTCATGTAAACTTTGAAAAAAGAAGGGGAGTTGAGAAAAACTGAAATCGGATTTTCAAATTAGTCGCTCGAAACTTGAAAACAGTATGAAAATGACATTTTTCGTTCAAAAAAGGTCGCCTAAGTCGCCTTATCTTTAAATTAGTAGCAAAAGTTACTTTTTTAGTCATCGGTGGACACCCTGTAAACATAATACATCCTCCTTTTCTGAAGTAAATATAAGAAGAATTCCGAAATGAATAAGAGGAAGGCATTCATATTCTAACTGACTTACCTTGATATTCAACATCTTTTTCTGTTTCTTCTTCAAGTATTAATGGTAACTTATAACTTCTGGGATCGAAAAATCGTCTAGCATCCAGGTGGCCACCCCATGTCTCTCGACGACTAGCTTTTGCTTTCTGCAAATAAGTACATATATGAATATGATGCAAACAAATAACGACATATTAATCAATTTCTGTATGAATAATTAAAAAAAAAAAAAAATGATTAAAATATTCAGAAATGAACACACTTAATTATTGAATTATTTATAATATTTATAAGTCCACACATACCGTTCTTGCAGTTTGATTCACAAAATTTGCCTTAAGAATTTCAATTTGTTTTTTCAAGTTTTGATTCTGCAAAGTTTTCTCCTCAAGGGCTTTTCCTTGTTCTTTACTGGCCTAAATTACAAAAGAACAATTTTAGTTATTTGTCTATCATAAAATTTATAGAGAATAAAGGCATTTTTAAATTGTTACATTAAATTGCACAGTAAATTTACCTCTAATTGTTCAGAAAGTTTCTTTATTTGATTTGCATATTTCTTTAGCAATGCTTCTTCACTGTATATTTTGTTTTCCGTAGGCTTATTTTTTACTTTTTTTGCATTCAATGCAAACTGAAAATAAAATAATAATAATCAGAAAATGCATAATTTTAAACAAGAAAGGTAAATCATGCCAAACAGGTTGATAGCAAAACACTTTCTAAACAGCTGATATTTTTGCAGGTGTGGCAAATTTGGTGATTAGGGGTCGATCCAGGAATTTCTTTTCTGGTACCTTTTTTGAGAAAATTCCTTACTTTTGTGAATTTTCATACCAATTTTTAATAAAAATATTTCTTTTCATTAAAATAATTGTAAAACAGATCAAAATGTTGGGTAAAATGCCAATGAAGGTACATTTTAATCAATATTTTGGTGAAGGGGATGTTTTAATCTATTGCAATTTTGCGAAGGAATAAGCAAAGAGGACCCAATTTCCATCCGCAATGACTCTTGGTAACGTATAAATATGTGCTGAAACACTGTTGCCAAACTTGATGATATTTTGGAGATAATCTCAGAAACAATATCACTATAATTTTTCAAGACCCTGTAAAATAACTTTAAATGTGAATTCCATCTTTTAAATGAAAAGAATACTGTTGTAAACATCTATACACTTATTGTACAGATGTTTTCTTCCTAAACCTAACACACTCCATAGATAGAGACATACTGAAAAGTTTCTATAAATAAACGATAAATACTACACACACTATTTTAGATTGAGAGCATTACTTTCTAAACCTCAAAACAGGAACTAATTTTGTTTTGTTTGAAACCAATGAGCAGGTTCAAAATGCAGTTTAAACAGCGACTGTCCACAGAACTGCAAACAGACTTTAATAGATCATGCACCAGCTTTAGTTTTGCAGCAATTCTCTGGAAAACCCTATCAGCGTATGAACATTTTCAAAATTTGCTGCAAGAAATGATAATGCAAAAAATTTGAATTAAATTATGTTTTTCAAAAATAAAATTATCACCGGATTAAGTAGCATTGTGCATCTCCATTTCTGTTTTACCTCACAAATAAAGTTGTAACAGTCCAACAGTGTTAAAAGTTGTCTCTTACGCTTAAAAAAAAAGTTCAAACAATTATACTTCAGCGTGAGAATAGTTGCCACATTTGTAAATTAAAGGGTAATAAGAAAAACCAACAGGCACTCTTAAATTGATCACCCTGTATAGATTCTTCCTTCGTCACCTTCAAGTTCTATAAGCAATGGGGGTATAAATTTACAAAAAGAGGTTTACTCCTTCATGAAGCACATCTTTAATTTTAGCATTAATCAGGGTTGCTATTCAATTTCTGAAAAAAAAAATAAAAAATTCCCTGACTTTCCCAGGTTTTCCAGACTTTTTTTGATATAAAAATCTGGACTATTTCTTAAGTTTAGCACGTCAATTTTGGATACCTTCTTAAATGTTTCCAGCTTTCTAAAGTAAGGTTAAACATTCATATTGTTTACAAACACAGATTTCTGATAATTTTCCAGGTCACATTATGTGATTTCCAGGTTTTGGGCTAAAATTTACGATTTTCCCTGACTTTTTTTTCCAAAATGAAACTCCCTGACTTTTCCAGGTTTTCCCTGATCGGTAGCTACCCTAATCAATGTTTGCTCTTTCTGCAGTTTTTTCTTTGGCAGTCTGCCTAAAACTCACCAAGGTTACTACAATCTGAAAGGTCGCAGTGGTTATGCATTTTGTTAACTGCGATTGTTACTGTGAATGCAAAATTAAGAAGTTTTTAAGGAGTCCCACATAATATTAAGGAATTTTAAAAGGGCACTAAATTTTATAACGTGATTTTTAAGGAGCAAATAAATCCTGTGATCCTTTAGCTATTGAGTGGTGTTATTAAATATTGATAAATTTGTAGCTGCAAAATCAAACTGTATCCCCCGATTCTGTTATCATCAGTTTTCTGAATTGCTTCCCACTATGCTTCCCCTAAGAAAATTTATGATGTATTCATGCCAAAAGCAATGTGTACAAGAATTGCAGTGACACCTTTTCTTTCAAAATTACAAAATCTCAGAGACCTCCTTTTATACTACCCTAGGCACACTTGAAAGCCACTATACAACTGTTTTCATAATGTTATTGAGAGGGGGGAAAAACAAAAAAATAAACAAGCCACCTCAAATGATTAATCCAACGAGTCAATGGGACTCACAAATTTAAGTCAAATTTTGCTAAAGGAAGATTCTACTGTATTTATTCACTTAACACAATTGAGCACATGCATAACATTTACTGATAACTTATACTTACATATAAAGTAGAGAGGGTTTCTTTATGAACAGCCGGGTTGACAGTACAAATGATTGCTGTGTTTGCATTACCTCCCAGAGAATTTTGAAGTAATCTTGTAAGTTTTGAGTTTCTGTAGTTTATAAACTGGCTAAAATTAAATAAAAAGTATAATTATTTATTTTACGCCACAAAACAAATTTTAGATACTAAAAGATCCAAGCAAAGCATAACAATTAACAACTAGCATATTTAATCAAATTGCTTGCTGCTAGAGAATATGAAAAGGCATGATTTCGGAAAACTAATAAATACCATAGCATAGCTGCAAACTTTCAAGAATGAAAATAAGGAAAGATTCTTAAAAACTCTATTGCAAGAATTAAACATGCACACACAATTCATTACATAAAAATTTGATACCATTTAGTACTTTTATTTAAAAAAAAAATCAGATTAGCTTTCTTAATTTTGTTACACAACATAGGATAAAAAAGCACTGTTTTGGCTTGTTTCAAGTGATAAATCTAAAATCTCTTTGACCATAGAGAAGAAATATGTCATCTAAAATGTTTCTAAAACAACTTCAACTTTTATTTGTTTTTTCCCTTGAGGGGAGGGGGGTGGTGGTCAAAACAAATTGTGATATTTTATACAGTGCCATAAAAAACATCTACTTTAAATCAGGAAACTAGCAAGTAATAATGTCTATTACCTATTCTCAGCAGCTTAATATAAAAATTAAATTTAAAATAGGGGCCGATTTTTACTTTAAAAGCATTGGAGGTGTAAATAAAGGAATGTCAAAGGGAAAATATTCATTTTTTAAGAGCGATGGAAGAAGATTGAAACAAGGGATGCTTAAAACATGCTATGATTTATCAGGAGATTACAAATATTTTCAGGAGTTTGGAAAATCAGCTTAAAAGTCAGGAGATACGGCAGCTATGATATTGATACTTCATTAAACTTTAAGTTAGTACAGTTCTTTTTAAATTCTTTTTCTCATAAATTTAATAATGATAATGTTATCAATTATATAATATTAAATGCTCTACAGATTGAAAATTTTTAATTTCAATATTTCTATCAGATAGCAGAATAGTGCATTTTAATGAAAGATTTTACTTACATCACTTGAATGACAACAAACTGTATATCCTTTGCCATTATTATGCTAAACCCATAGAAAAGCGTATTAAAAATGCTAAATGAAATAACCTTTAAAGACTTAACACATAGTCTACCACTACTAAATCAAAGTCGACAGTTTGCTTAGCAAACTCAATTTATTACAATCACTCAATAACTTTAATTTAATATTCGTTTTTGATGGCAAAAATTAGGTTTCCTTACTGATATACATTTCTAGACTTTTCTGTCATACAGAGGCAGTTTTTACACTTGTTGCTACAAAGCCTGTTTCATATGACCTGTTGATCCTTTCCCTTTTGCGTATGTGAAAACAAGGTGAGATTTTGCTTTCTACTTCTCACATATTTCTGGGTTGGAGAGTTTTAAAATGATGCACAGGAACATAAAAAAAATTGCATATCCTGTAACTGAAAATATGTGTTTTTTCTTATTCTGCACACTAGATGGCAGTATAGTGTGATTAATTATAGTCTAACAGAGAATATTTAATTTCTTTTAAACTAGAATTTTATTAATGCTACTTGAATAATAAAGTAATTAAAAAAAAAAACACTTTCAGAATAGTTTTCTTAAAAATGTGATTGTTAGGAGACTAATATGATTTTCAGGTTAAAAAGTAAGCAATGAATAGGAACTGAGAGGGAAGGATTTTTTAAGTAAATGTCAAATATTGTGGTAGTATCTGAATAATTTCGGAATATGTATTGCAGGCTTGAGAGTGCCCTAATATAAGAAAAAGCTGACCTTTACACAGCATTAAATCCGAGGATTAGAGGAGAGAACTTTGGAAATCTATTTTAACGGTCATAAAAGATTTGTTAAAGTATGTATTTTGAGTATTTCTTTTTGATTTTAATCAATAAGTATACTCAGTTAATCAGGTATTCTCAAACATAAATCTGGTGTATAAAGGTTAAAATTCATTAGGAAATTTAATAGGAAAATAACACACATAAATAAAGAAGTATATGTATGCATTATTTGACGAAGTTCTTAAGTTCAATTCTGCTATATTATACAGAATTTCTCTATTTTAAACATCATATTATACTTTTCATTAACTATACTAGTTACATAAAAATCTTCTACAGCATGCAGATCTTTGAAGTAATTTAACCTCAAATATCCGCTTTAACTTGCAAAAATTATAAGTGTGTTTCATTTCATAAATTTGAAAGAAATTAAAAACAAACAAAATAGGGGTCTACTTTTAGCTCTACAGCATTGAACATGTAAACAGAGGAATGCTAATTCATAATTTTCTGTGCAATTTAACTAATTCAATTTTTATTGGGGGGGGGGGGGGGTTAGAGAGGGGGGACTTTTTTGGAACGTTTATGCCTGCTCCTTTTTAAAGATGTATAGAAATATAACAAATGATGTATTTTCTTCTGATTGATACACGAAAAACAAGTCTTTTTACACCTCCACTATGTATAATAAATTTTTCTTGTAAGGGATGTGATAAAAAAGTTACTTTTTCTTGCATAGTTTTGTGTTCATTATAAATTAAAATTACAATTGTAAAAAATAATAGTTGTATTTAATGTAAAAATAAATGCAAAAAGCATTCTAATGCATTCTAAGATTACAATAATGATTAAAAAAAATTCATTAGTGCAGGGAAGGAAATGAAATCAGAAATTAGAATTTTGCTGTGAAATCCATGATAAAGTCTTATTTTTGCAACCTTTTCATATCACATTTAAATTAAATATTTAAAAAAAATCCATCAATTTTTTAATTTTACTTAAAAATTTACAAATAAAATAAACAATATACACAGTCAATTTGGAATAATTGTCTCAAAGCGAATATTTATTCATCTCATAGTTTTCATAAAGTCCATAAAATATATATATTGGATGCTATGTTGATTTGTAAGTTATGCCTTTTACTATATTAATGAATATGTCATTTTATCTCTCAACAACCTTTATTGAAAAATGTGTCCCAAAAGTGCGACATAATTTTACATGTATTTAAATACTATTAGTTCGCAACAGCTTTAATCTATTGTTACAATATTTCGTAAGCTGTAGAATATGCTTCACATGTATTTTTCTATAAATAGGTTACACTCATAAAAATTTCAACATAGGGTTACCAGGCAAAATGCGCGAAAGATGAGCGATAAAATGACATAGTCAATTAATATCGTTTTAATATGGCAATAATGAAACTAAAAAATTAGGGGGGTTCAGGGGGGGGTCTTCCCTTGACGAGGCTCGAACAGCTGAGATTTATATATATATACTAATAACAGAAAGTTATCTTTACAAAGTTTGCAGTTTCAAGTCAAGTTTCAATTCAATGTCATGCTCGGAAAAGAAAAATTTAGAGGTCTTAATAAACCACAAGTTAGCTTCACAAAGGATGGATGTGGCGTGCAAGTAACAGGTTGCGTATCTCTGTTACAGAATATTAATAATAAATGTTACTACTTTCTGATAGCTATAACTTTTTGTAATAATAAAGAATAAAATTGTGAAAAAAGTGATTTAAAAAACAATGATAATTTTAAAATCATAAAAATATCTAAAAAAGGCACAAATAGAAAGAAAAAATAAATGTTAAAACTACTCTACTAGCCAAATAAACCCCTCAAAAGGCTGGTGATAAAAACATATAAACTTTTATACATGTGTTACAAGGGGCACTAAAGGTACTTTTTCACATTCGAGTTTCGAAAGTCATCAGTTTCAATTCTAATTTTTAACTGAACTCCCTGATAATTCTCAGTAGATATGATCCCCATGCATTCATTTTGATCTTCAACATGTTAGACAATACCGGCTCAAATTTGTCATTTTCAAGAAGTTTCACACACTAAAAGAATTCTATTCACTAATATAACTTACTCTGCTTGTTTTTCAACTAGCTGGCTGATAACTTGACTTAATTCAGACAGCGATTTATTGATGTGTATACCTTCTTTCAACCGATCACCATCAGTTCTAGCCTTCTTGGCATTTTCAGATCCAGCAAGATCAACAAGGTTCTGAAAAAGTAAAATAGCTTAATTTTGTCCTTTAAGGAATAAGGCCATTTTAAGGGTTCATAGATTTTTGAAAAAATGTCAAGCAACCAATTAAAGGATTTGCTTTAAAACTAAATGCTATATACATTTGTTAGTTTGCTTCGCCATATTTTTAAAACAAAAACAATCTCACTGAAATTTTTTTCATAATCTTTCTAAAATATTTAACTTGCTTCTTAGTTTTAGCATCCAAATTTAAACATCTCGATTTTCCCTCTTCATCCTGAAGCATCTTTTTAGTGTCGAACAACGACATGTTTTGTAAAAATGGATGGTAAACAAATGTGTGTAATTGTTCCTCTGCTGAAGAAGGAGTTGACTTGTTTAGACAGACTGCAATCAGCAACTGATTAGTCGCTCAAAATCAAGCATGTAAATTTTTCTTCAGCATAAGATGCAAATTACTAGTTACCTTGAATTCCATTGGCTATGGCGATTTAAGTTAGAGTGAAGATTCCGATGTTTCTTATTTAAATTTCTTTGCTGGCTGGCAAGTATTTAAGCTCTGTTTGCAGCAACATGAGGAGAGACAGGAGTTGAGCTTCCAAGGATAAATGTGCGAGGTGCACTAAAATTTATTTTGGATTTAAACTTTTTCCTTCCAATATGCAGGTCGATACTTTTAAAATTGAAGGCCCTTTATTTTTGTGAGTAAATGAACACCTTTTTCAAAACAATGAGAATGTTAATTTGTTCAAATTTCAAATGTTAGCATCATGTTTTTTGAGCATTTCTGCCAAACTTTTTTTTTGTTTGTTATTGTCATCCAAATTTTTTTAAATGTTAAATGTGTCATTTTCCATATTCTAACTTTTGCTAGCCAACCAGCTGAAGCCTGAAAAATTTGCATTTCAAACTTTTCTTCCATAATAATAGCATTTTCTTTAAAGATTACTCCCGAAATTGAAGTTATGTGTTATGTGATGTTAGCAAGTCTACACGAGAGGCGTCTCCTACGAGGGGTGTGTGCCTTGGTTGGGGGACTTCTTAAAGGGTTCTAACGTGTATTCACATTAAATCTGGAGAAAACTGACCGAAACTCTGACTGTTAAATAGACAGCCGTGCGGTAGACCAGAACACGGGACCTTTACACTTCAGCTGTGAACCATGTTAAGTGTCTTATCCACTTGGCCATGATGGTGTCCAGAAATTGGAAAGTTGGATGCTCTTGCTTCATGAAACCATTGCAAGAGTGCTTTACCAAACTCTTCTGATCCGCCAGATTGAATTTCAGACTGTTTAAATTTGGATTATCACTAACTTAAGTAGACTCAGGTAGTTGAAACTGACGTGCGAATTGGACTTTTGACATTCAACACTTTCTTCCCCACTCTTCACTAATTTTTACATTTTTGTGTAGTGTAAGATGGTTTCGCCTTGGCCATTTTGCTCTGCTCACCCCATTTTTGCACTGGAATGAGCTACTTCACAAAACTATTAGTTCTCAAAAATGCACACATAACCAGAAGACCCTGCAAAATCCTGGTGTGTTATTGAAACCAAACTTGCTCTCCCACATAAGGTTCCCCTGGTGCAGTTAGAAGTTGAAAAAAAAAAAAAAAACTTACCATTGCACAAAAAAAAAAAAAGGTCGTTAAACAGAAACATTGTCTGAATAGAATTTTTTTGCATCGAAGGGGCCGGGACTGTAAAATATCATCTTTAAATAGAGATTGTCGTTAAACAGAGAGCCAACCAAGGCCTGATTATGACCAATAAGGGCCCCCAGGCATTGATGCATTTGGGGTCCCCATTAATTTGTTTCTTTTTTCAATAAATTTGGTTATAAAAAAGAATATTTCAGAACAAAATTTGCAATTGGGGGCCCTGGTCAAAGTCCCGATTTGCCCATGCAGGGCCCTAGAGCCAACTGTACTTTCAATGACTGTATGTCAAAGTCTCATGGCTGTGAATGAAGAAAATTACTAATTTTAGGGTGTCCACCAATATCGAGGCAAAAATTGTATCATTAGTAGTCTCACCGACATAAAAAAGTTGCCAGTTTAGTAGCCATTTTCTTAATTTTAGTTGCCAAAATAGTAGCAATTTTTATTAGGACAAAATTCAAAGTTAAATAAATTCCTGCCCCTTACAAAGACCTCCTGAAATATTTGCTTACCTTTTTTCCTTTATTAGAAACGTAATTAAATAACAGAAGTCCAATTAATGTTTGAATAACTTTTGTTAACGTTAAAGCTATTATGCAATCATAGCGTGTGTTCAAAACACAACCTTCTCGGCTGAAATGAAGTTTCTACCTTTCGCCACTAGGCGGCGCTCCTCGGACGATCGCTGTATCCTCTCGCGGACCTGAACGGAAGCTTCTCTTCTGGCAATTCCCGTATAAGTACAACTGCTTCGGCGATGTCTTGCGCTGCAGAGCTGGGTAAGCTTGTTTTTTTGCTTGTGCCGTAAAGAGGAGTTAGTAATTTGCAATGTGAAACCGGTGACCATAAAAGTTGTTACAAAATTAATTTTAATGTTTACATAATGTTTTTAATAGTCCAGTAACCTGAAAATCTTTTAACTGCCCTGCTGTTTTTTTTTTTTTTTTTTTTGATATTTTGTGCTGAGTTACTTCAAGTGATGTAATGTTCTGGAAGCGAGTGAATAAATGAAATTGCTATTTGAACTTTTCGTCTTCTATTGCCTATCACTCTGCTAAAAGTATAAGAAGTTCATTATAATTGTCACGTTAGTGACAACAATTCTGCATGACTTTGTAGTTAAGAAATAAGCATATGTCATTCCGTTTCATTTAAGAAGTAATGAATAAAAAGTGATAAGTTAAAAACTCCGCTATATAACAGAGCATATAGTACATTTATTCAAGGTTCACCCAGCCTTTAATCCCTTGAGTAGTTTGATAAAATGAGGATCAAGCATGCTTGGGAGTTAAACACTGAGGGCTTCGCATCAGACTGACTACCTAGCCGAGGCATATGCTTCTGTTCCCCAGGGCCCATGGTCGTGAATGCATGATTAGGCAGCGCAGGCCTTGGCCCCACAGTAGGATGTTGCCCAATGCTTAACTTTTAACTTTATAACTAACTGTAATTTATATAAAGGTTATGAAAACATTTACAGAAAATTTAATAAAACTGATAGAGCTTTTTAAAAAGTTGATTTTATTAAAGTTAGTTGTCAAAAGTTATTTCCCAGAATTTTAATCAAAATGATCTTGTTATTTCACTTTTTTTCATTGCTCTTGTACTTATTTTTTATGTTGGCTACAAATATTGCATTATTCAAAATAAATAAAATAAAATCAGAGCATATAATTTATATCATTTTTCTTTCTTTCAAAATAAGGAATAAATAAATCCAGTAGCCTCGATGGCTGAATATGAGACTCACAATTGATTAAGTAAGTAATCATTTGGAACAAATAATTACAAAATCAACCAAACAGTTTTAAAATCAAACAAAGCAACCATAGCACTACTTACTAACTGTGATACAGTTACACCTGTGTCCTCATCTTTGAAACTGCTTTCAATGATCTGAAAAAAAGATAAATCTCAGTGAAAATCACAATCATAGAAAATGATAAAATTACTACAATGAAATAAGAACATTTAGCATTTGGTCATAAAATAATACATACCATTCGAAATATGAAATGTGATCTTGAACTGCGTTCATTGATGTCTGTTCTACCAATACGCCTTTTATCTGAAAATTTAATAATTATATATCACTGTCTGCTGACATACAAGCTTTAACAGATGAAATAAGCACTGGAAAATACAAACAAAAGCGTACTGATGTAACCATCTTTCAGACAAAGAAAATTGCTCAGTGACAAATGCTTCAAACTTCATGCAGCAAAGGTTTAAATTATATAATAATTAAGCAGCTGATTTTCATCAAACACAGCTAAGAATTTACCCAATTCAACTAGCTTTCTTTAATACATATACATAAAATATAGAAAAAGATAAAGGTCACATACTTAATGCTTCACATATCAATTCAAAAATTTGTTCAGGTGTTTGCACAATTTTTTCTTCTAAATCAACAACTTTCACAAAACCATCCTAAACAGGAATGCATAAAAATATCTTAAAGATCATACACATCCAGTAAAGTCATTATTACAACATTAACTATAAGTACTTTTTTTTCTAACAAAGGTTTCTATTAATTTCTCGAAAAGAAATACAAAAACTTAAAAGTTTTCAAGGGCTTTGTTTGGTATAGATTTAACACACAAATGCACACACACATACATGAACTTTCTTTTTTTCAGTATAATTCATAAATGTTTATACTTATTTTACAAATATAGATATTTTTTCACAGTCCAAAGAAAACGCCGGGGGATGTATTGTTTTCGTGTTTGTTCTTTTTTTGTCAACTATTTCAATTTATTTATTTTTATTTCTTTTTTTAAAGTCATGTTCCTCTTTTGCTTATTTCCTCCCCCCTCCCCCCTTTACCGATCTCCACTTTATTTTCTCTTTTCACTCTGGTTTTCTAAGAATTTTTTTTCCTTCCGAATGATAACTTCCTTTTTTCTGTGTGTACTTTTGTTTACATTTCTTGCTTTCCAACCTTCCTGCCTTGGTGTCGGATGATGTTTTTGAAGTCGAAAAAGGACCTACCCCTTGTACCACCCGAAACGTATGCACTATTTTTTATAGTATATGTCTGTTTTAGCAAAGTTTTCTTTTCATTTTATTTTGATATTAACATTAACACAAGCTTGTTTGCATATTTTCTTATAACTAAAAGATACCAGACCTGTCAATTCAGTCTCCCTATACTATTACCTTAAAAACAGTAGATGTAACGTTTTGGGGAAGAAAATAAGTACACTATTGCTGAAAAAGTAGTAGATGTCCCGTTTTGAAGGAAAAAATAAATGGTCACGTTAGTCATGTCATACTTAATTGTTTTCATGAATGAAAGGAAAGTGTGGTTTAAAGGTTCACATGCATCTTATAAAAAATGACTTTTAGAATTTAAAAGCTAAATGCACAATATTATGTTTTCTAATTAATAAATGCTTCAATTGTCTAAATTAATCACACCAATTTACAATTAAAATATTTTTTTCAAAATTGTCTTAAACTTGCATTTGACTTGCATAAATGACTATGCATAGTTTGATAACTCATAATATTACATAATGCTATTTTCTCCTTTGCTTAAACATGAAATGCTAAGCAGAAAGCTAATTTGAATCCATTTGCAAAAATCAAGGAATTTTCAACAGCTTCATTTTTAAAGCCAGTAGGAACCGTGCTTTGTTCATATAAATCAGGTATGCTTTGTTTTGCAGGCCAAACTTTAGGATGTTAACAAGTCGCAGCCCAAACTTCAGGATGTTAGCAAAGTCGCGGGCTGCATAGTTGGGACTTATATGGGAGTTTGTACGGTCTATGTGGGTTTTAATATGTTCCGTGGGCCAGATTAAAAGCCGTGGTGAGCCACATTCGGCCCGCAGTTGCCCATATGTGATATAAATGAAAATTGCTTGAGGCAAAACTTTAATTAGTAATCACTACGGAAATACATATTAATTCTTTAAAATTTTGATGCTTCAATAGCAAATGCAACATTTATTTAATGCTTTTAATAAACCTTTAATATAACTATAATTTTTATAACACAGATGAAAAGAAAATTAATTAAAAGTGCTTACTTTATTATCACGCATTATCAAGTCTTTTTTCTTGCCAAATAAGTCACACACTTTCTCATTATAAATTTCCATTGCTGAAACACGTAGCAGAAAGTCTTTGTCAGGCATCTAAAATGAGATATTAAATTAGTCAAACAAGATGAAACTTTAAAATGCAATGTGTAACTTGATTTTAATATACATAGAGATTAAATGAAAGCAAAAAGTCATGTTACTGCAATCATAAAGAAATGAATATATTAACAAACAAACTATATAGTATAGTAAAAAAAAAAACCCTCATGTTTAAAACTGATAGTTTTGATTTACTGATTATACTAAATAAGAATGTTGCAGTTGTCAAATTCAAACAACTTTTACAAGACAAAACTCAACTGTATACCCAGAATAGTTTTACAAACTTATTAAATATTAATGTGTATTGAACTTTAGTAAATGCTAGCTGCAAGTACAAAAAAATAAAAAAATAAAAATAAAAAATAAAATTAAAAAAAAAATAAACTTAAAAGAAAGATTTTGTAATCAATTATATTAGGTCTATTAGAGCAGCAGTTTCCAAGCAGTGGAACACACACCCCTTGGGAGCCACAGCGTGTCTCCAGGGTGTGGGGGTGTGTAAGAGAAAAATATGCAAAGAGCAAGCGATAATGCATGTTTTAAAAAATCATCTTATTTATTCTTATTTTCACAAATCATACCATTTTCATTTAAAATGCTTTTTCGAATTTTATCAATAACATGTAGAAGAAAAGGCGACTAAGTGTTCATTGTTGTAGAATAAAAAATTATATATATGCTAAATCCCACAGCATTCATGATTTAAATAAAGAAAAGTTTAAGGATAAAAAAAAAAAAAAAAACATTCACAAAAAGAATGAGTCTAATTGGAATGCTTGAGCATAATTTTCAGTGCTATTTTCATCTCTGCTGAAAAAAACCCAGAATTCTGAGTATAACCCACAGCACAAAAAACCCTGTCAGAGATCATGTCCCCCTGTTAAAATGAAATTCTCATAGCTTTGCAGAAACAGATACAGAAAATAACTATTCGGCATTTGCATACCATTTTAAACTAATCACAACTGATATTACAAATACAATAAAAGTTGCCAATACAACTTGTTGAGAAACCTGATTGAAGTGAAATAAAATGTAATGCCATTCATAAATTGGGATAGCACATCAGGGTAGCTACTAAATTTCTGGAAATCAATTTCTTGACTTTTTCGCACTTTTGTTTCCTGACTACACATGAATTTTACTTTGAAAAATCTCTCAACAAAACTAACCCTGTTTCACATTTAAATATTTTGCTTCAACTTACTTCAAATAAATTTTGAACACTGTAATATAATTATTCATGTACTTAAGTCAGATAGAAAAAAAATTACTATGCGTTTCAAGTAAGATCAGCAAGGTTGCTTCAGATTTAAACAATACTGACCAATACTCAGGCATGAAAACAGCTGAAGAGCAAAAAAGAGGAAATACATGTGGACATATTTTCCTGCAAAAAATTGAAAAATTTACGTGCACGTATTTTCAGGCATATATAACAAGGTTGAAAATCAGGGGCGTAGCCAGGGGGGGGGGATATCGGGATATATCCCCCCCGAAATGTTTGAATTAGTGATGAAATTCCATCTATTTATACACATTTAAGTTCATATCTCCCCCCGAAAAATTTTCCTGGCTACGCGCCTGTTGATAATGCAAAAACATGGAACTGGGGAATAATGTGTGAGCTTAAATTCAACCACTGTTAAACTAAATGGTGTACTAAACAATTTCTACCATTTAAATTTCAACCACAAACAAATTGACTGTGATCCTGAAGAAAATAATTATGCACTGTAAATGTTTAATAATCAGTTTTAGATATACAATATTTATTAAAAGAAAACAGGCTATAATTATTTTAAATAATTATCTTAAACAATATCGTAAAATCCTACATCAAAACAAATCATAAGTCTCACATCCAAATTTCAGATTATTCTTTTGATATGAAAATAAAATAAAAAATTGATTCTCAAAAATTTTAAGACCTTTTTTTTTTTTTTTTTTTTTTTTTTTTTAATTTTGATCAGAAATGGAATGAAAAATTATACATATGGCATTGGCATTTTCTAAAATAAGCATTCAAATGATAGAATAAAAGTGAAGTTTTCTGGTTTTATTGGAAAAAGAATAATTCTTTAATAAATGTCTAAATATTTTCTCAGGTAAAATTTTAGAATTTTATTGAAGAATCTTGCAGCACATCAGCACACAGAAGTGGAACTTATGACAGGGACATATGTTCTGCTCCTTCCTATATTAGCTGCAAAATACCAACTCACAAGATTATGCTTTTTAAAATTAACTGTAAAAATAATTACCAAAGAAAAACCTGCACATGAGAATAAAACGAAATAGCGATTTTCCTGATTTTAAAATTGAAGTGAAAATGTTTCAGAAATCAATAAACATATTATGGGGAAAATAATACTTTTCTGTTGAGTTACTAAAATGCCTTAAATTTTAATTTAACAATAGAGTATTAAAAACTCTGTTTTACATCTTGTTTTTAAAATTATTTATTTACCAAAAGGCTGCAAATAGATTGAAGTTCAGTTGGCAAATATGGAACCTGGAGATCGGGGATAGTTAGTTACCATAATTTCGCTAGTATAGTCCGCGGACTATGCATGTCAAAAAGGGATTTTTTTCCAGGACACGGACTATCTGGCTGAAATAAATTTCTTTTGCAAAAAAATTCAGTATATTGATCTTGCTTTTTGACCTGTAGTTAGCGCGCAAGCTCCAGTGAAGGCGATGCTAACAAATTTATTTCTGTAGAAAATAAAGCACATAGATGCACTTGAAGTGACGGCACGTCAGCATGCAGGGAGCATTTGAATTTCCCCCCCCCCCCATTATGTCATTTAAAGCATCGACGTAGTTACAGGTGCGGACAAGCTTCGTGAAACCATTTTAGAAATATTTCCGTCCGATATGCAGAAGAACCAAATTTTGAATGTGCTTAAAAAAAAAAAATAATAATTTATGTAATACGGGGGAAAACGGGCCTTCACAAACAGAGGTACTGACGCCGCGTCAACATCGAGAAGGTTGTTGTTATTGTTTTGTCTTCACTCAGCGAGCTGACTAATAAAGCAAGAGAGCGAATTCTGCAGAGACGTTAAAACATGACTTGTGTCGCCTAGTCGCCTCAATTTCTTTCTTTTTTTTCCAATTGCGAACGCGAATTTTTAATAAAGAGCATTTTTAAATTTCATATTTCGTTAACTTTTAACCCAGAGAGAGTATCAATTGAATGTTGTTTAAAATTAAGTATTATGTAGATTGACCCATGAAAATTAGTAATGATCTTTTATTTTATTTTTTTTTTTCCTTGGTTATGTACATTTTCATAAATGATTAATAAAAGTAATCTTTTTATTTATTTAAGGAGGCGATACGTCTTGCCTAAGGACGGATGAATGTAATTTTATGGTCGGTTAGTTGAAATTTGTCTAGTTTATGGAAGTAAAATAGAATTTCTTTTTCCTGTAGCGGAGGAGTAATCACTCCCCCCCCAATCCCTTTAATCCGTCCGTGGTCTTAACTTTTCACGAAGTTACAGTACATATTTTTAGTAAAATCCACGTAACTGTTAAAAAAAAAAAAAAAATCTCTGAAAATTTTGGTTTTCTTTTTCTTACGGATTTCTTAACATTAACCCACATTTTAAAAAAGCATTATTCTTTTATTCAGCATAAAATTAAGACGTGTACGTTTTAATAGCTATAAATATCGAAGTATTTATTTATTGGAATTATTATTAATAATTTATTTATTTAAGAAAAGTATATTTAAACTACCATAAATTATTTTACTTCCTTTGCATGTTGAAGACCTATAGGAATACGACAAGATTTATATTTTAAATACCATTACTAAAAGGTGCACTTTTATACAAGTTTTATTTGTCGTGCAGACCGTCAGTTTGCTTTATTTAAACAAAAATTCCAGTTTAGCATTCATAAAATGTCTGGAAGTTCTCGTTCGGCCGACGATTTTTCCAAAACCAAGCAAATTTTTGGATCCGAAAATGACCACAAACATTTCATTTTCAATCCACGTTTTCTAATATATTCGCTAACATCTGTCATTTTCTCAATAATCCACAATAGAAGTGTCAGTTAAGCTGGTACGTGTCCGTGGAAAAAATTTATAGATTCATTAAGTGCGCAAAACAGCAATAAAAACACGTTGTGAGTAACAATAGCTTACCGACAACGGTTTTCCAGTAGCGAAAGGTCTCGATAGATAATTATTGTTGTGTAGTAGTTCGCCAAGTACATAATTATGTATCAGATACCTTTCGAAACATCGAGGATCTAAAATAAGAATTTGCCCTTCTGAACTAAGTTTTGAATTTACGAACTCAGAAATCAGTAACATTGCACTCACTCTAGCTGACTTTAGTCTAGGCGCAGTGCGAGATGCAGTGAAAACGTACATCCCAGGCGCGCATTATCGTCCTCTTGTTACTCTGCTATGTCCGCTATGTTTTGCTTCAGGTTCGGTAATCACTGTTTTTTTTTTTTTTTTGAAAAAGCGGAAAGGTTTTAAAACATTTTCGGAAAGCGGAGGTCTTCTAAAAAAAAAAAAAAAAAAAAAGCGGAAGATTTTCATGCCTGAATACTACTTGTGCTTCAGGTGGTACTTATGTGACATACCTAGATGGTATAACTGCCAACTTTTACAGGCTATAATTAACTACTTTTTGTAAACAGTATATTTTTCAATTTTTTTTAATAGTAACAAAATTATACATTTAACTTACAAATTTTACAATATTTTAAGTTGAAATTTCTGTTCACAAAAAGTGGTTAGTTATATTATGTAAAGTTTGGTCGCTATGAGATGGCAATATTAAATGAAAATGCTAGATTTCAAACACAAGTTGTTACCTTTTGGTTCACTACACTTCAAATCTGGAAGAATACAAAGTGATAATAATGAAAATTTCTATACTTTATCACTGGTCACAGATACTTCTGTAACAAGAAACACTCTACCATAGAGCGTAAAACAGATGAGCATAGCATACCCCACAAACATTCTGAATCAATTATTTTAACACAATCTAAACATAAATCATCCTTATCACCATTTTTCAGTCTCTGAAGTCTGTGAGAAGGGGAAAAAAAAAAAAAAAAAAAAAAAAAAAAATCTGCTAAAAATTTTTTATAAGGAGGAAAATTCCTCCTTTTGGAGAAATTTCCTGATCCATTTTGCAATTTCCAATATTTTTCTGGTCTTTCCTGACCTATTTTCCATTTTCCTGACTGGTAGACACTCTGCCCATAATTTATAATGAACAGAAATCATCTTTTAGGGACACAAAAAAAAAAAAAAAATCCTGGAATTTTGCAAGATTTTGTGAAAATAATACTTTTACCCTAAGATATCAGTAATTCCCCCCCCCCCCCGAGTTTTCTAGATTTTCCCTGGGCTGTATGAACACCGCATAGGTACCCCATTATACTGCATCGTGATAGTACCAGACCACATGCTGTCCTGGCATCTTATAAGAAAATCACAGAGTTTTGCTGGGAAATTTTGACACTCCACTTTACGCCCCAGACAGCACTTTCTGATTCTTATCACTTGTTCTGTTCCTTGAAAAACTCTTTTGAGGAAAAAAAATTATACCTTTATTACTAAAAATCTGATATTTGCCTTGCATACAAACTAACAGGTTGACATGTTACCTCTTGAATTCTGTCAAAAATTTCTTCAATAGCATATTGTAAAACTCCTTGTGTGATGCCTCCATGTTCTCCAATCATGGTGTATGATTTGCCCGTTCCAGTCTGTCCATAAGCAAAAATAGTTCCTGTAAACCAAATTTATACTATATTACTTTTTATTTTATTTTTTTTTTTAAAATAGAAGATGTATTAACAGTGTTAATATAAGTTGTAGAATAAATCAAGATAACAACTATTTTTTTTCTACTTAAAAAATTTCAAAATACAACTAAGCCTTTTATATCTGAACAACAGATGTTTCAAAAGTTCTTCACTGTCATGCACAAATAGTCCAGTCAAATTAGGAAAAATGGGGGAAAAAATTTATATATTTTCGAAACTTGGGGGAAACACTAATTGTGTATGTAGTTGTGTGAAACAGAAAAGTTCCCCCCTCTCGGGGTGCTGTGCCCCCCTTTGGCCCCCCCAAAGGTCACTTTTTTAGATTTTCACTTCTATCTCAAAAACGTTCGTCTTAGCAAAAAAATGTCAATTACAAAATGAAAGCTGATAAAATTTCCTACAAGATCATAATTGGTTATTTTTTCTATATGCAATAGCTTTCGAGATATGTTTTAGACAAAACCGCAATGTTTTTGGAAAACGCTTCTTTTTATCCCGATTTTTAACCAATTTTGTCTTTTAACCCTTCAACCCTCAGTTTTACTGCAATTGTTTTCATAACAAAGTTGTAGAGTCTTCAATTACCTTTAAAGTGAGTTATTATTTGTAACTTTATCTTTAAATGATCAAACGTTATTGCAATTTGAAATTTGCAATAAATTTAGCAAAATTTGAATGAAAACTACATTGCGCGTCAAAGTATGACAAAATCTAGGAAAAAAATTATAAAGTTTTGAAACTTTGGGAAAACATTGGTTGGGGATGTAGTTGTATGAAACAGAAAAGTTTTTCTCTCTCGGGCGGGGCACATCCCTCCTTTAGCCCCCCCTAAAAAAAGGCCCATGGGGATTTTTACTTTTATCTCAAAAACCGTACGTCTTAGCAAAAAATTGTCAGTTACAAAATGAAAGCTGAGGAAGTTTCCTACAAGATTGTTGTGGGTTACTTTTTTCCAGATACAAAAGCTTTCGAGATATAAGTTTTAGAAAAAAATGCAAGGTTTTGGAAAACGCTTCTTTTAATCACAATTTTCCACTATGCATTATAGTTGCTCTTCAACCCTCACTTTTATAGGAGTATTCAATTCCTTTAAAATAAGTTTTTATTTGTAATTTTATCTTTAAAGGATCAAAAATTATAGCAATTAGAAATTTTCAATAAATTTTAGAGAATTCGAATGAAAACTACATTGCTCGACCAAGTACGACAAAATCTAGAAAATAATTTATAAAGTTTTGAAACCTGGGGAAAACACTTGTAGGGGGTGCAATATTAAGAAACAGGAAAGTTCCTCTACCTGGGGGGGGGGGAATCCCCCTTTCCTCCAAATTTTTTTTAATGCAAAACGGCTTTTTTTCAATAATAATTTGTATTACATAAGCGTACGATTTGGTTTTATTTAGTTTTTTTTTTTTTTTTTTTTTCTTCCTCCTATTGTTTCTACTGAGCTAGTTACATTTTATTCGTATATAAACGCATATTTAACACATAAATGTTAGTACTAAAGTCTAAATTAACCACCTCTTCCAACACCCAAAAAATGTTTTGAAAGTGATATTTTTAGAATTCTGTAATGCAATACATCTGTTCAATATTATGTACTTTGACATTTGCATTTCAGTGATCATTCATCATCAGAATTAATAATGTCAGCAAAATTAATAAAAAAATTACTGCATAATTATAGCACACTTACTTTCTCTTGTGTGCAACGTCTGTACAATAATAGTGCAACAAACCTATGGAACAATTGAATTTTTATAAAAATGTATCTTCATAGTCTTCCTGCACATTGCTGTACAGCGCAAATTGACCTTTACACACATGCATTTCTTTCCGCAAGTTTGAATGCAGCCTCATGAAATTAGTAATAATATTGTTTCTGGAGCTGGTTTTCGTTTCATATAAACTAGAGAGCAATGACTTCAGTTCTCTCCATCCCCAGTTTCTGGGTTCCAAATTGTTCTTTGTTATCCCCGCTCATTTCACTTGGCCATCTTTTGAAAAATTTTCCCAGACTTTCAGACAAAGATTTAAACATAAGGAAAATGTAACAGAAGAGAGGGGAATTTCTTGAAAAAAAAAAAAAAAAAAAAAAAAAAAGATTACAAATTCGACTGTTTGATTCTCTGAATTGAGAATCAGCAGATAGAAGGAAAGTTACTCGAAACATGGGATGAAAAAAAGCATTTTCCATAAATTTGCGAGGTTTTCTAAAACATATCTCGAAGCTATTCGATATAGAAAAAAAATACTAATAATAAAAATTAAGATATCGAATAATAAATAATTCGATACATAAAAAAATAAAAATTATAATCTTCTAGGAAATTTTACCAGCTTCCATTTTGTAATTGGCATGCTTTTGCTAAGAAGCACCAACTGTGAGATAAAAATGAAAATTTAAAAAGGGAACTTTGCAGGGGAGGGGCTAAGAGGGGGGATGCGGCACCCCTAGAGACTGTTTCATACAACTACATACCCAGCCAGTGTTTTCCCCAAGTTTCAAATGTTTATAAACTCTTTCCTAGATTTTTCCTTGCATTCTGACGCACAATGCATTTTTCATTCGAATTCCCTAAAATGTATTGAAAATTTCAAATTGCTGTAACTTTTGATCATTTAGAAATACAATTACATATAAAAATTAAATTTAAAGGTAATTGAGTACTTTGCTTTAAACCCATTCCTGTCAAACTGATGGTTGAAGAGCTAGCTATAAGGCAAAGTTAGTGGGAAATAGTGATAAAAAGAAGCGTTTTCCAAAAATTTGCGATTTTTTCTAAGATGTATATCTTGAAAGCTTTTGCATCTAGAAAAAATAAGCCATAGCAATCTTGTAGGAAATTTCATCAGATTTCATTTATTATTTGACATATTTTTACTAACATGCACGGTTTTTGAGATAAATGGGAAAATCCAAAAAAGGTCCTTTTTTTTGGGGGGGGGAGCTAAAAGGGGGGAGCGGCACCCCGAGAGGTGGAAACTTTTCTGTTTCATACAATTACATCCCCAATCAATGTTTTCCTCAACTTTCAAATCTGTATAATTTTTTTCCTACATTTTGTCATACTTTGATGCGCAATGTAGTTTTCATTCGAATTTGCTAAACTTATTGAAAATTTAAAATTGCAATAACTTTTGATCATTAAAGTTACAAATAATAACTCTCTTTAAAGGTAATTGAATACTCTATGTTTCGAAAAATATTCCTATAAAACTGAGGTTTGAAGAGCTATAAGACAAAATTGGTTAAAAATCGGGATAAAAAGAAGCGTTTTCCAAAAATTTGTGATTTTGTCTAAAACATATCTCGAAAGCTATTGCATATAGAAAAAAATAACCAATTACAATCTTGTAGGAAATTTTATCAGCTTTCATTTTGTAATTGACATTTTTTTGCTAAGACGAACAGCTTTTGAGATAGAAGGGAAAATCTAAAAAAGTGACCTTTTGGGGGGCCAAGGGGGGGATGCGGCACCCCGAGAGGGAGGAACTTTGCGGTTTCATATAACTACATACCCAATTAGGGTTTTCCCCAAGTTTCAAAAATATATAAATTTTTTCCCCCATTTGCTGTTTTTTGGTCTAATTTACCTGGACTAAAAAATATATCATGAACATGCTGAAATTTAGTTCTTTTTATAGTTTTGTAATTGTCTGCAGTGGGTCAATCGGTGGAAAATCTATTCCAAGAGCACTTAAAATTAAGCTGTGCTGGCTCTACTCAATGCTTGGGAAAGTGGCAACTTCTCTAAACTAGAATGAAAACCATGTTCATTAAAGGCAGCTGGTGCACACAAAATTTGTCTGTGGCTCCAATGTCCATCATGTTGGAAGGATACTTTTGGAGAAGCCAAGACTGAAAATTTAAAGCCTTTGCTTAAATACCAAGTGCCCGCTATTGGAAATGTAAAAAAAAAAAAAAAAAAAAAAGTTTGGCAATTTACATAAAAGTTTAATGACTAAAATTTTCTGCATAGTTTAATAAAATGCTTATTTTTACTTTTGTATCACTCAATGTAATAGCAGCATGCCAAAGTGTAGTGTGTGTGTGAAATAGTTTAAGCCGAGAACTTTTCAAAGCGATTATTAATATTATTGTAAAGATAGCCAATGAAAAAAACCACTAGTGCTGTAGTAATTAATAGTGCGACTACCGAAGGGCAAAATACAGATCCATGTTAAAATAAAGTATCACAACCTTTAAGAATTGTTTTTAAATTATTTTATGATTATTATCTTAAGAAAGAAATAATTGATTTTTTATGGTGAATTTAGATATTTTTAGTTCGTACACTTCATAACACAGGTATATAAAAAAGGGTTAAAGGCTAAACTATTTACAAAATGAAAGCAACATTTTTAACTTACCGTTGAAGCCAGCAATGACAGATTCAACTATGGGTTGACAAAGTTCATTGTACACAATGTGGTTATCTTCATTAGTATTGAACACCCTATCTATTTCCAAAGATAAAATAAATAAGGTTCATATAAAAAAGCAATAAAATAATATTAAGCTTACTATATGAATAAAATAGAATGGTTTGTCGTTATTAGTACTAAAAGTTTTATTAAAAACATTAAAGTCCAGGGGTCTGTCCAGGTCAAAATCGGGTCCGAAAACGGACCCTTCACAAAATTCAGCAAGTTAAAAATGGACCCTTCACAAAATTCAGTTTGACCAAAACGGCCCTTTCACAAAATAACTATTGCACTTTTCAATTGAGTTTAGGAATTATCATTTAGCGATCTCCAAACTTCACCCAATAATATCTTGGCCTAAATGTAAACAATGTTGATGATGATGACGGGAGGTAGATTGACTGGAGACCCTAAGAAAAGGATTAAAGATTTTATGAAGTGAAAATAAATTAGAAACCTGATACATTCAATTAATGTTCTTGAGAGGAAGTAACAGAACTCCAAAGATTGATTTCGTCATGGGGGAGGGGGAGCGGTGGGGCTGGATCATTGGTACAAAGGGATTAGTAAGATTTGACCAATAATAAGCAAAAGTGGCAATCTGTTCTACAAATTTGCAAACGGAAGGCTATTACACCGCCTATGATTGCAGTTTGAAGCAGACGCCTGCACTTGTTTGTTCTTCTTCTTAAGTTCCTTCCACCTGCTATTTAGGAGCTCTCTTTCTGGGAATAAAAATCAGACCAGTAGCGAGTGCTCATTTATTAATTCTTTTCATGTGAGTTGTGTTTATGCCAAACAATTAAACATCAAGACTTATTCCACTATAATATTAATAAGGCTCATTGCCAGAGGAAAAGGTGATAACAGCTATCATTCTCGGAAAATTACAACGTTCTTCATGAATAAAGCCAGTGGTGTATGTAAAAATTGCAGCCAGGTTGGAGAGGGGATTAAAAGAAAGTACTTTGTTTTCCAAACAGACACATTTATGCACCATGTAGTAAATGTTCAGAAATCGTTTGATGCAATCTCAAAATGATTAACTTAGTCCTAAATCTTATTCCTAAACACAGACATAAATTCAGACCAATGCATGTTTCGAAATCGCGCAAACTTTCTAACTCTCAATAAGTCGTTTTGCATTTTGAAATGAATCCGTAATTCTCTAATGTTTAGTAAATATCTGTAATAACTATAAATAATCTGAAGTAGAAAGGCCATGTAATGATTACACTAAAAGCAATCATTAAGAACAACTAGCAAGAGTGCATGACATCCAATTCAAAACAACGGGAGCTGCAATCATTTATGTGGCTAAGTCTAAGCTTATTGTTTACTAATTCACAACTGCATACTTATCAAACATAACATCCTTAGGGTGAAATCATTTTGAATTCCCTTCTTTCCCCCCCCCCCAACTGAAAGCGTAATGTGCCAGATGGCCCTTTTACATTGCTGAAAAAACAAACATTCCAAGGGCATCTTTCAGATCACACAAATAAAAGAAAACAGAAAAAATAATTATTTATGAAAGGAAATTTTATCTTGTTGCATTTTTTAAAAAAAAAAGGCTGATTGGAATTTTGTGAAGGAACAGTTATACCTCCTGTTTCGTAAAGGGTCGTTTAAACATCAATTTTGACTTCATTGTATTGTCTACTGTAAGGAAGGAGAAAAAGTTTTGGCAAATAAGAATGGAAAAACGGATGGACATACCAAGGCATAGGGGGGAGAAAAAGGACTGCCAGATGTTAAAGGGTTGTCGGGTGCCGCGCCCTGTTTAATCGGTCAAGAATCCACACTGTGGAATTTGAAATGGGATGAATATAGGTCAATAATTGCTCAAGGCTGGAAAAGGGGGGAGGTAGAAATAGTGTAATACTGCATTCTTGGGAGTGAACAACAAAGCATAGGAGTGATTTTATTGGGATTTAATGTCATTTTAAAGAGCGGTCATAGGGGTACACTACAGGGAAATGCTATCGGCATAGGCAGGGCCGTAGCGAGCAAAAAATGATAGAAGACTGAAAATTTATAACTTAATTAATGCATGGGCACATCTTACAGACTGGGAATTTTCTGTTTGGAGACCATATAAAAATGTACATTTGTATTTATTTAGATTTAATCTTCCAACATTTATAGTTATTACTGTAAAATTCTGTGCCTTTTTTTTTTTTTAAACATAAATTTGTGATTTACTGTAAAATATTTAAGGAGTAAAACCCCAGGTCAGTGTTTTTGGGATATTCTGTGTACACTGACAAGTAATTTTTCTTTAATGGTACAAGTTGAAATTAATTTTTAAAAATGTTAGCTAATTTCTCCCATCTGTAATTATCTGCAACTTATTTTTGATTTCCCTTCAATTGTTGAAATTTGACTAGATTTAAAAATTGCATTTTTCACATCGTTAGTATTAAGAGTATTTCCAGTTGAAACTGACAGACATTGTAATATTTAAAAATTACTCAAGTTTGAATTTGGGGTGTAAATAAAAGTGTTTAGTACCTGCAATTTAAAATCAAAACTACCATGGCCTGCGTTTATTATAAAATCTTTTTTTTTAATCATTTAAAAGTAAAGATTTAAAGCTTTATATTTTTAATTTTAATCGAATTTTTAAAAAAAATATTGTTCCAGGGTATGACTATCCCGGATGTTCGGTGAACAGGAATTATTCAGTTTTGGCCAACTTTTTTTAATACCCATTTTGTTTTTAATTTTTTAAAAAAATATTCAGTTCTATTTCGTGATTGCTTTCTTGCTCAAAAATGAAATAGAAAATTGGAAGAAGTTCACAAAACAAGGAAAGATTCACAAAAATAGAAAAAATTCACAAAAGTAGGTATAAATTCACAAAATTAGGTAAAATTTCACAAAAATAGGACCCTGGGAAAGAAACCTGGACTGACCCCTGAAAAAGTAGCATACATTTTTAAGTGGCTTTGTCTGTCTTTGATGCAAATCTTAACCGTTTAATGGACTGGCCAGAAATTTTGCAGATTTGTAAAAAAAATCTTAGTAGTTTTAAAACTTTGGAAGTTTAAATTTCAATTTTTTCAAAGACTAAAAAATCTGTCCCCCAATTTTTAGCAACTTTCAACTCTTTAAAACTGTACATTTATGACAGAGGAAAATTTTCATTAATCTAAAAATTTATCAGTTTCTCAATTTTTAAAAAAATTCATCTAATACTACTGAAATAGAAAAATACAGGAACAACCTTAGTAACTTCCACTTATCCAAAAAAATCTACTTTAGCAATAAAGGGCAAAATCAATAATTGCTACTGGTCACAGGGCAACTAAAGAAAGGCCAGAAAGTGGGCATTAATTAATTTTCTACTACTGTCCATTGAATTTTCCCAGTTTTTATACTTTATGTTCGGAATTTTTTTTAGCAATTTACCTTTGAAAGAGAGTATTTTTAACCTCATTTCTAAGTTTAAATTCATTTTTAACAGTTCAGTGCATTTTTAGCAATTTTTAAAGATCCTGATGATAACAGAAAATTACTTTTGCAAAGATTTACATTTATATTTTACATTTTGGAAAAAAAAATTGATTGATTCAAATATTTAAAAGCTATCAACCAATTATCAATTTTATAAAATGATAAAAAAAAGGAATGTCTCCAGAAAAAAATAAGTACTAAATGGAATAAAATAATATAATTATTAAGAGAACAATTACCAATTAATTTATTTAGCATCAAGGTTGGGATGGCAGTTTTCACTGTTTTTAAAAAAGGCTTTAGCCATCAAATAAAAAAAAACTAAGTGGAGAAAATGTTAGAAACTATAAAAAAAAAAAAAAAATTTCCTGCAAGCATCCACGAAGCAAAACTCTGATGCTTGCATCAAAGTGAAGTTACTTCAGCCAACGATCTAAAGTATCATCAAAAATCCTTTACATCTTTTGTTAGTTTTCTGACCCTGCTTATCCCATAACTCCCACCACACCATAGTCAGATACATTCATGCACATTGTGAGCGAATACATTGAAAGGTCCTTCAGATTATTTTGCGATGATTCCACAGTTTTATAGAGATTTTTTTTTTTTTTACCTAAAAAAACATTTTTTTTCAGTCACATTAATGCAAAATGCTTGTTCATATATGCACTAAGTACTCTGTTATAACGGGCTATTATGGTTTTGAGGACAGTTTTATATTATATGCATGGATTTTTTTTTTTTTAAATCTGACTATGCCTTATACTTTTTTTGAAATCTTACTATGGCTGTATTATGAAAGAAACTAACATATTGTTTTGAAAATTGAAGTAAAGAGTAATACAATACCAAAATAAAAATTGTCAGATCCTGATGTGATATACTTCGAATCTTTCACTTTCCATAGTTTCTTATCTTCCCTATGGATAAGAATTAAAAAAGAAAATCAGTTGCATAATTATACAAATAAAAAATGGAACTATGCAGATTATTTTGTAAAATTAGCATAAAAGGGAAAAGGAATTCGTCCATTAATTATAATTATTTATATATAAGGAAAACTATTAAATTTTCAATCGTAAGTAATTTGCCATATTCATGATTTCCAAAATTTCAATGTGTATATATTATACATGCATTCTCTTCAGATAAAATTAGTGTCTTTGCTAATTGTCAGCTGCTGACTGCTTGTCTTGTCAATGAATCACCTGAATGAGAATAAGGCTTAGTTTCATAACAATCAGTAGCTTAATTTTATATATTGAAGAGGCTCAGACAAATATTTTGTATTCATACAATTTTAGGTTGCTGTTACTAGGGGATGCAATCCCGATCCCGCAGGAACGGGAGAGAGAAGAATTAGTACCATAATCCCACGGGATTGAAACTGAGAAATAAGTTTTATTACAGTTATATGCCAACTTCCCAATCATCAATTGACCAAAAATTGTTGCATATGTATGTATCTTACCTCACAATACATGAATCAATAATTCCCAATTGTAATTTTAAGTTTTAATTTTTCTAATTATCCTCGAATGGAAGTCTGGATATATTGTAATCTAAATTTTTCGCTAACTTCCCAATCTCCAAGTGAACAGAAATATTTCAAACTAATTGTTCTCTTTGCGAACTATCACAAATCAATTATAAAAGTTTTCATTTTTTAATTAACGCTTTTAACTATTTTACTAAAATTAGGTTAGGACTAAGAAGACGAGTGACTCTTTACACACACACATACGCATTGCCTTTTTTACGTTCTTTTACAGCAGCTAAGAACTAAGTATATTGTTTTGAATATTATAACTATAATTTTCATATTTCTGTAAGTTACTGTACTAATTATCAAATAACATTAATTATTACTATTAAAGTTAAACTTCATGGTGCTTAAAATCTTACTTTTTCCTTTATTTTTCCCTGTTGAAATGAATTCTTAGCTGAGAGAAATGCCAATCCCGCAGGATCAATAAGTATCAATCCTGAAATCCCACAAAACGAAAAACTGTGCGGGACTGCATTACCTAGCTGTTGCTATAAGACAAAACACACTGACTAGGGGGTAGGACAGTTTAAGGGATACTAATGTGTGTTCTTGTTACATCTGGAGTAAACTGCACAAAACTGCAGTTGGTTAGACAAGCAGTTCCCAACTAGTGGAGTGGAACCCCGCCCTTGGGAGACACAGAGCATTTGCAGGGGTTGGGGGTGGAAGTGTAAGAGAAAAGGCAGAGAGCAAATGATAAACATGTTTTTAAAAAAATCATCTTTAGTCTTATTTTTAACATATAGAATACATACCCAGGACTCAAAGGCCGGACACGTATGGCGACTCTCACATTATCTTTGTCACTCATGTTGAGATGTTAACTGCTGAGAGAAATGGGGAGAAAAAATGCATGAGCTTTAACATTTAAAAGTGCAGATAAGACAAAAGCATTTGTAAAACTTAACAATGCAGGCATCATCTATAGTAGAGAAGAGAAATGAAGGGTGCTCACCAGTGGCGCACACAGGATTTTCTGTTGGAGGGGGTCCAACCAACACCGTCTAGATATACGCCTGTGAACAGAAACGTTTGCGGCATCACTAGGTCCACTAAAATGACGTCATCACACATTTATTTCATAGAGTAAATCTATTCAAATTTTGTGGTGAATTGACTTTCGCATAAAACACTAATGATTTAAGATAGAAAATTTAATTTTATGACAAACGGGAAATTTTAAGTATCACTAATTATATAATATGATATAGAAATAGATCACAATAAATTATTTTTTATCAGTAAAGTATTTTAATTTCCATCTTCAACTTAAGATATTTTCTAAAATTTGTATCATTTACAAAAAAATTTTACTTTGCGAAAGTAAAATTGTGATGAAGTAAAAGCTTCTGTTATCAGACCTTCTATATCTAGAAGGTATTGGCTATACACCAGATGCGCTCAGGGGATTTCGCAAAACATTTTAGTTCACAACACATTCAATATTTGGCGCTTTCTATGAAAAGCAGCAAAGCTGCTGTTCTCAGGTATTCTCTATCTAGGAGGTGTTGGTCCAACTCACTAAGTTGTGAACTAACCAACCATCTGAAAAAATGCGGAATGAATGTTTTTCTATGATCACCTTTTATAAAGGCGCCCCCACACTTCAATATGTTTGTACATTATATTTAGAATTTGAAAAGTCTTAATGTATTAAAATGTCAAAAACTGCATGATAATTTTACGATGCAAAGTTGATAACTCTTTTGGGAGGGATCCAGACCCCTTGGACCCCACCCTTGTGTGCGCCACTGGTGCTCACATAGATCTTTATTCATTCAATGTACTGGTGAAGATGATTTATTGAGTAATGAGAAAGAAATGCATTAGTTTAGAAAAAACAAGAAACAGTAGCTTCTAGAGAAGTTACTGTTTCTTGTTCAATTACAGGAGTTAGGCTACCCAGATGACAAAATTTTCTAAATTTTGTCATCTGGGTAGCCTAACCCCTGTAACTGAATTGAATAGGGTCTTCAAACCATTGTCTGCAAGTTAATACCGATTCAGAAAAAACTTTCATGAATGTCGGTTTCCACTCACCGAATGGTGAGAAAATCTTTACTTGCTGCCAAGATAATTGGTGAAGTTATGAATTGACCTGTGGTTGAAGACTTTTGAGTTCTTTTTGGTACTTACGCATTATCCGGGCAGTCTGCCAAAATGAGCAATTTTTTTTTGCCGGAGACCATGAAAATTATTGATGGTTTACGAATACCAGGGTTAGAAAAATTAAGATATTAAAGGTGAGGTGTCAATGGGCACCCAAACTAATTTTTACCTTAGTTTGCCCAAAAATGAATCTACTTAGGTATAATTTTGAAAAATTATGTAGTGTAGTCATTTTCCAAATATCCAAATCCATAAGCGAGTATTGAATACTAATTAAAAGTTTGTTCTTGAAAACTTTTTTGATCGTTTTGTTTTTGAATCTGAAAAACGTGTATTAATTCATGGAGAAAAATGGCAATTGAAAATTTTACTCTGCAAAATTAAAGGGACTCAATGACCTAAGAAGAAGTTTTCAAAAAACTTTTCAGAGTCCTGTTCATTTGAAGTAAGATTTTTAAGGGACTATTTGAACATTGGGAAACAATTTAGATAGTTGCCACAAAATGGCAAACTTGTCATTTCATTAGCGATTTATGCAAAGCATGTTAATATTAGTCATTTTCCTTTTATAGTTTGAAATTAAAATGGGGATTGTATGGAGAAAGACTGTGGCTTGTTTTACATATCGATCTGTAAAAACAAATATTTTGATTGCTTGATTGAATTTGGTGCATTCCTTGGGGCGATGGATTGATGTATTGCCTAATGATGTACCAATTTAAACCATTTTTGGACTGTAAAACAGGGTCCACACACTCATTTTTTCAAAATGAAAATTTTACTGAGCTTTTCCAGGTGAATTTTTTCAAGAATTTTAAAGGTTTATTGAAAAAAAATAAAACCATAAAATACCAAGTGTTTTATTTTTTTTATTTTCCCAGCTATAAGGCAATCAAAAATTATGATAATAGTAATCAAAAATTATATTAAATTCCTCAAACTGTAGTTAATAAACAATGGAATTACATCCAAAAATATGGTTCCATATTCAATTTGACCTATAAAAAAAAATCAGAAAAATTATATAAAAAGGCTTTACAGGAGTGGAAAAAGCGTTTTTCAGCTTAGAAGCAGAATTATATCCAGTGTTCTGCAACATAAACTTTAAAAAACAGTTGCATATGTTTCTGCAGGCATTTTTGTCCAAGTCTAAAAAACAGATTCACGATAAAAATTGCAAAAATAGGTATAAAAAGTTGTAACAAAAAGTGAAGAAAAGAAGGCATGGCATAAAATGGCACATCGCGCTTTAAATTGCTCTGCAGAAACATATCAATTTTATATCTTCTTTTCTTTTAAAAAGATAAAATGTTCTGCAACGTAACGTCGCACTTTTACCCCCACTTTCTGCTTTCGGGGGTTTTCAGGATTACTGCCCTGATTGACAGATCCACAATTAAATTTTTTATACTATACTAATTACACAAGGGTTCAAACATTTTCTATATTCTTTAGCTGCCAGAGGCAAATTTGGGGGGAGGGAGCTACTGACAAGGGTGGCATCGGGCTGAATTTTTTAAAGGGAGCCGTTAGGACTTTTTAGATAGGTCCTATAAATTGTTCACAAAAGAGCCACAATGAAATGTGTGAAATTGCAAAAGTACACAAATCAAAAAGTTTCTAAAATAAAATTTTGGAATAAGGTCATGGTCCCCCTCACTGGAGCCACCCTTGTTCTGAAAATGTAAAACAATAATTTAAAAAACAGCTATTTTAGATAATAATAGCAACAGTAAGGTTTAAAATAGATGATTCATCTCGTATATATATCCATTTCCGATGGTGTGCACATGCCAGGAGGGTTGTTAAAAACCTGGGTTTGGAGGTTTTTTTCAGAGAAGGGATAGGGTTTCCAGAATATTTGAAAAAAAATTGGCTTATTACGAAAATGCCAACTTAAAGCAAACTAATTGAGTACAAAAATCAATTATGGGAGAGCTAAAAAGTGGTTAATTTAATTGTCATAACTGAGTTACGAGTTATTAACCATACCATGAAAAAAATGTAATAAATCAATAACAATAGCACCCCAATCATGGTTTGATTCTTAGATCAATTGACTATTAGTAATAATTTTAACAGTGATATACTATTGCTTATTATCAACCTATTTTAAACTAATGATTTTTTTATGATAAAAAAAAATCCTTATTCAATTTAATACAGAGGCACAAAAAGTTTACTCTAGAAAGTTTTAATGCCTATGTGAAGTCTGATTTTTTTCCCCCTTAGGTAGTGGTGTGTGTGTGGGGGGGCTGTTTATAAACTTTGCAAGTGGTGTACTGATGTTGAGCGATGCATTATCTACGTAATTAAAGTTAAAATTTTGAAAAAAAAAAAAGTTAGGTTTTTTCAGGTTGGGCAAAATCAACCCTGGCACATCCACATGTCATTAGAGAAGTTGGGTGGAACGAAGAAGGCCATAAAAAGAAATATAAAAAAAGAGGGGGTGACATTTTAAAAATACCAGGGTTAGAGCTGGATTTTCTAGTAAAATTACATTTTCCATGAGATTTCCCTGAGTTTTAAGAGCTAATTTTCAATTCCCCGAGTTTTCTCCGTTTCCTTGAAGGCAAAATGAACCCTGCTGCTGACCCTAAAGACACATATGTATGTGTATAATGTCAAATTGTCAGTTCGGTAGGTGGTAGAAATGTTTGGAGTTTGAAAATTTTTCGTGTTATGGATGGAAAGGAAATGCATACGCAGGGTTCCCACACTTTTTTGCAGTATGAATTCCAGGAGTTTTTAAGGAGTTTTCCGGAGAAAATATAATTTTTTCCAGGAGTATACATAAATACCTTCTCTAACCAAGCATCATCGAAAATGCTTTTTCCACCCGGCATCTTAGGCAAATTGAAAAGGAT
>JAWZYV010014209.1:0-98285 GCA_038373885.1 Cheiracanthium punctorium | reverse complement strand
CAAATTTAATCTACTGTTAGGCAAGTGAGAAAATTATACTATAGAAAGATTTTTACACATAATGATATAGTCTTATATTCTATTGCGAGAAAATCACTTTAACCATATATCCCCCAAAACTCAAGTTTTTGTATACGAAATGCATGAATACGCGTTAGATCCCCTTAGAAAGTCTTCCTACCAGGCACCCCTCATCCTAAGCAGATACCCCCGCGTGCAGGTTTACCTTAAAGCACAAACAAACAAAGTATTTATCTAAACATTTTTTCTTACCAACACATTTTTGATAAATTTTAGACAGCGATTATACTAGTTTATATTTTCTATAGATCAATTAGAGAAAAAATTCCATTTTTAGTAATCCTACAAAACTTTTTTACTGTATATCACAAGTAGAGTAACATGATTTATAGAGTTTGAATACGATACGAATTGTATATCACAAGTAGAGTAACATGATTTATAGAATTTCAATACGATACGAGTTAAATTGTTTATGTGCAACACTAATTTCAGTTTGACTATGAAAGCATAATTTTATACATGTACGGACCTTTTTTAGAGGTCTTTTATTGATGCACTTAACCTATTTTATAGAAAGGCGGGTATAACTAGCACAAACTTTTAGACTAGATAGTACTATTGTTAGAAAGTTGAACTATTGGAAATAAAAATTGAAGATTCGTTTTAGTATACTGCATGCACATAAATATCTTTCAATACTTAGATAGTTTAAATCGCAAATCCTTACTTAAACTAAAAAATACAAGGTTTTTACTTACGTGAAGCCACATCGTACTAAATCTTCTAGTCTCTGGACAAAGTACCAACATCTATACGGCTAGCAAGACCGGAAAATCGAATAATGATTTAAAATACATTATCCCTAATTCCCGGTTCAACTAGCACATTTTCATTCATTCTTAATACCATCATATGCTGAAATAGGTATATTATTTTGACACTAAAAACAAAACACATTTGAAGATATTAAACGCTTTAAAAGTAATTTTTTTTCTTATAACAATTTATCAGATTCACAATGCTATTTTATGTAGGATAAAATTAGTTAGCAAGCGAAAATTTAATCTTAGTTAGAATTTACTGAAATACAAATACCATGCATGCCTTATTTTCTATTTGGAGAAAGCCCTCAAACCCCAGTTTTTGTATGCAAACTGCATAAAGTACTTCTACCGATAATGCTATTAATATTAATTACACTGGATTACCCACTTAAAATTTCGCAAAACACCAAAATACAGAAAAACATACATTAACAAAAAAAATCACACTTAAAAGTACAACACATCAAAAGTGGAAAATATAATTACCACATAATTATTTTCAATTAGAATTACGGTATCAACTTATATGTAACTAAAATAATAGAAAATATTACACTTACCCTGTACTTGTACACGCGAGAGGTGAAAATAATAAAAATACATAATAATTCACAAAAGAATGATTGAAGTAAAATCCACGTGCCTGTGATATTGCTGATAACAGAAATTTAGAGATAAGAGAGTGCCTTGAGGCTCTACAGAGCCGGTACAATAAGAGTTGGCCAGTTTACCGATAAGATAAAACCAGGGAGGGTGCTAGGGGAATACCGAATTGTGGGGGCACGTGTTTCATTCTACGTTCAAAAATGGGGACTTATGGATGAAGATGTTTACTACTTAAAAACATAATCTAATTTTTACAAACGCATTGGAACTTTGTAAAGGATATCTATTGAACACGTATTAAATAGATTATGATTATTCTTCTGATCGACATTATATCCTAAATTAAAATATCAAAGTTAAGCTACAACGATTAATATATTTTATATAGTTTAGGAAACTAATGAATCATTAATTAATTTTTGTGAAACAATTAGCAAAGATCATTATACTAAAGCAAATTATTTTTGCTCAGTTTTGATAAATAACAGTAATAAATTATAGGCATTGCAGATGAATGAGTATTCACGTATAAAACAGGTATTAAACTTATTGTTTAAAACAATTTTTACAATAATAAACTAAAATTTTTATTTAATAAAGTCATAAACTAAAATTATTAATGAAAACTTGTTAATAAATTAAACATATCAAAATTTTTACACTCAGTTTTTTTATAGACTTAAATTTTACATAGACATCCTTTTAATAAATGCATAAACTAAAACAATTTTTACAATAATAAACTAAAATTTTTATTTAATAAATTCATAAACTAAAACAATTTTTACAATAATAAACTAAAATTTTTTTAATAAAGTCATAAACTGAAATTATTAATGAAAACCTGTTAATAAACTAAACTGATTACTCTAAAAGATAGCTAATCACAACATATATCTGAAAAAATATAAGCAATTATAATACCTGAAAAATAACGGACAACACTCTTGTTGCATGCGGACAAAACATCGTTCTGCTCGGCTAAAGAATTCTTAGTTACCCGTTGCAGGAGACCTTACCTACGCCCAACCTACAAACTCTACAAATTTAACGGCAACTGATTTTCTCTTATCAGGTATCACAGATCAGATAAGAGATAAGGAAGTGACATGCGCAGAAGACACGTGATAGTGACGTGTGCAAATCTGTGTTGATTTAATATCCGCTAGGTTCGTTGGCAGGATGTACTATTTGCAATTAGGGGCAACTCTTAGTAACAGGCTAAGACAAGTTAGATGATGCAATATCTACTGGGTTGAGAAAGTTTTAAGGTAGAGGGCGCTTGGGTAATCACGTGATTTTTTAAAGAATCAGTATAGAGACATTTTAGTTAGATAAAGTGGCCAGGTGTGTGTTGCGAGACTCTCTTTACACTGTGTTCGCCTATACTTAAGACGTGTGTTTTAATTGATTTTTCGCCGAGTTTCAAAAATGTCTTTGCTTGAATCGATCGAAAATAACTTTAACATTGAATACTCTCCCGAGTTTTATACTCAAAGTGATGCCGATGTGTTGCTGCAAGAAATAATACAATTGCCTTTAGATGTAAAGCCTCTGCAAAGTATTGAAAAGAAAATTTCCCCCGAGTTTTATACTGAAAGTGATGTTGACGTGCTACAGCAAGAATTGTTGCAATTACCCCTGCAAAGTAGTGAAAAGAAAATTTCCTCGACCCGTAAAGTAATTACTTTTGCTGATGAAGGAATCAATTACAGTTTACCTGGAGCAACAGTCTCTGTTTACTCTTGGATACCCATTTTGCAAAAAATACGTGAAGATCTACAGAAAGTGACAAATTATGAATTTAATATGGTGCAAGTGAACTTTGGCTCTGAAGAACAACCTAAAATGGAAGACGGCAACTACGAAGATTTTAATCTAGACCTATCATCAGGTGTATGCATTCTAAGTTTTGGATCTAAACGAACTTTGGATTTTAAACCAGCGAACTGTGAAACCGCTACCATTAAATTAGAACATGGCTCAATGTGTAAGATATATCCCCCAACCAACAAACTTTTAACGCATGGTATTCCTTCGGAACCTTATGTGACAGACCCGCACATTAACCTTACATTTGCCAAAATGTACATTTATGAGCCTTCCCCGAAAAGGGCAAAGTTGGACAATTGGACGGACGATCTTTACCATAGCTTATATGCTTCTGTAAATAGTACATGGCACTTGGAAAGACTTATCTACGTTTCACTTCACGATGAAAGAACTGACTTGAAGATCCATATTAGACAATTTATTCAGAATGCCCAATTAGAACTTATAAGATCCTCTCTCTCATCAATATGTGTTCTATTCGAGCAGGCATGTATCCTTTGCGAAGAATGATCCTGAACCCGGCCTATGTTTTTAAAAATTTCCTGATGTACTATATCCATTAATTGTTGTTTAGCCTCATCATAAGTACAATGGGGTTCGCGGTTACATTTTTGCGGCTTTAATTTTAAAATTAAATGGGGTAGGGTCGTCGTATATAGCGTTTTTAAAATGCATTCCAATATTTCATTTCTCATTTCGCAAAGTTTTTTTACTTGATCATTTAAAAGTGTTAAGGAAATTGGATTTAACGTGAATGAATCTCCGGTTTTGTAAATTTGTTGTAAGATGCATTTTCCATCATCATTAAATACAGATAATTGATTATTACAAATAAAAGAGCTATTGCTATGACCTATATTAAAATCTAATAGTTTTACAATAAATTCGATCCATGTGGAAGGGTTCATCACGACTCCCTGACCGGTTGGTATATAGTCTAATTGGGCATTCTGAATAAATTGTCTAATATGGATCTTCAAGTCAGTTCTTTCATCGTGAAGTGAAACGTAGATAAGTCTTTCCAAGTGCCATGTACTATTTACAGAAGCATATAAGCTATGGTAAAGATCGTCCGTCCAATTGTCCAACTTTGCCCTTTTCGGGGAAGGCTCATAAATGTACATTTTGGCAAATGTAAGGTTAATGTGCGGGTCTGTCACATAAGGTTCCGAAGGAATACCATGCGTTAAAAGTTTGTTGGTTGGGGGATATATCTTACACATTGAGCCATGTTCTAATTTAATGGTAGCGGTTTCACAGTTCGCTGGTTTAAAATCCAAAGTTCGTTTAGATCCAAAACTTAGAATGCATACACCTGATGATAGGTCTAGATTAAAATCTTCGTAGTTGCCGTCTTCCATTTTAGGTTGTTCTTCAGAGCCAAAGTTCACTTGCACCATATTAAATTCATAATTTGTCACTTTCTGTAGATCTTCACGTATTTTTTGCAAAATGGGTATCCAAGAGTAAACAGAGACTGTTGCTCCAGGTAAACTGTAATTGATTCCTTCATCAGCAAAAGTAATTACTTTACGGGTCGAGGAAATTTTCTTTTCACTACTTTGCAGGGGTAATTGCAACAATTCTTGCTGTAGCACGTCAACATCACTTTCAGTATAAAACTCGGGGGAAATTTTCTTTTCAATACTTTGCAGAGGCTTTACATCTAAAGGCAATTGTATTATTTCTTGCAGCAACACATCGGCATCACTTTGAGTATAAAACTCGGGAGAGTATTCAATGTTAAAGTTATTTTCGATCGATTCAAGCAAAGACATTTTTGAAACTCGGCGAAAAATCAATTAAAACACACGTCTTAAGTATAGGCGAACACAGTGTAAAGAGAGTCTCGCAACACACACCTGGCCACTTTATCTAACTAAAATGTCTCTATACTGATTCTTTAAAAAATCACGTGATTACCCAAGCGCCCTCTACCTTAAAACTTTCTCAACCCAGTAGATATTGCATCATCTAACTTGTCTTAGCCTGTTACTAAGAGTTGCCCCTAATTGCAAATAGTACATCCTGCCAACGAACCTAGCGGATATTAAATCAACACAGATTTGCACACGTCACTATCACGTGTCTTCTGCGCATGTCACTTCCTTATCTCTTATCTGATCTGTGATACCTGATAAGAGAAAATCAGTTGCCGTTAAATTTGTAGAGTTTGTAGGTTGGGCGTAGGTAAGGTCTCCTGCAACGGGTAACTAAGAATTCTTTAGCCGAGCAGAACGATGTTTTGTCCGCATGCAACAAGAGTGTTGTCCGTTATTTTTCAGGTATTATAATTGCTTATATTTTTTCAGATATATGTTGTGATTAGCTATCTTTTAGAGTAATCAGTTTAGTTTATTAACAGGTTTTCATTAATAATTTCAGTTTATGACTTTATTAAAAAAAATTTTAGTTTATTATTGTAAAAAATTGTTTTTAGTTTATGAATTTATTAAATAAAAAATTTTAGTTTATTATTGTAAAAAATTGTTTTTAAACAATAAGTTTAATACCTGTTTTATACGTGAATACTCATTCATCTGCAATGCCTATAATTTATTACTGTTATTTATCAAAACTGAGCAAAAATAATTTGCTTTAGTATAATGATCTTTGCTAATTGTTTCACAAAAATTAATTAATGATTCATTAGTTTCCTAAACTATATAAAATATATTAATCGTTGTAGCTTAACTTTGATATTTTAATTTAGGATATAATGTCGATCAGAAGAATAATCATAATCTATTTAATACGTGTTCAATAGATATCCTTTACAAAGTTCCAATGCGTTTGTAAAAATTAGATTATGTTTTTAAGTAGTAAACATCTTCATCCATAAGTCCCCATTTTTGAACGTAGAATGAAACACGTGTCCCCACAATTCGGTATTCCCCTAGCACCCTCCCTGGTTTTATCTTATCGGTAAACTGGCCAACTCTTATTGTACCGGCTCTGTAGAGCCTCAAGGCATTCTCTTATCTCTAAATTTCTGTTATCAGCAATATCACAGGCACGTGGATTTTACTTCAATCATTCTTTTGTGAATTATTATGTATTTTTATTATTTTCACCTCTCGCGTGTACAAGTACAGGGTAAGTGTAATATTTTCTATTATTTTAGTTACATATAAGTTGATACCGTAATTCTAATTGAAAATAATTATGTGGTAATTATATTTTCCACTTTTGATGTGTTGTACTTTTAAGTGTGATTTTTTTGTTAATGTATGTTTTTCTGTATTTTGGTGTTTTGCGAAATTTTAAGTGGGTAATCCAGTGTAATTAATATTAATAGCATTATCGGTAGAAGTACTTTATGCAGTTTGTATACAAAAACTGGGGTTTGAGGGCTTTCTCCAAATAGAAAATAAGGCATGCATGGTATTTGTATTTCAGTAAATTCTAACTAAGATTAAATTTTCGCTTGCTAACTAATTTTATCCTACATAAAATAGCATTGTGAATCTGGTAAATTGTTATAAGAAAAAAAATTACTTTTAAAGCGTTTAATATCTTCAAATGTGTTTTGTTTTTAGTGTCAAAATATTATTAATATTTTCAGCCAAGATTAAGAATTAATGAACATGTGCTAGTTGGACCGGGAATTAGGGATAATGTATTTTAAATCATTACTCGATTTTCCGGTCTTGCTAGCCGTATAGATGTTGGTACTTTGTCCAGAGACTAGAAGATTTCACAAGATGTGGCTTCACGTAAGTAAAAACCTTGTATTTTTTAGTTTAAGTAATGATTTGTGATTTAAACTATCTAAGTATTGAAAGATATTTTATATCCGTGCGGTATAAAACTGTGCTAAAACGGATCTTCAATTTTTATTTCCAATAGTTCAACTTTCTAACAATAGTACTATCTAGTCTAAAAGTTTGTGCTCGCCTTTCTATAAAATAGGTTAAGTGCATACCTCTAAAAATATTAATGCATGTATAAAATTATGCTTTCATAGTCAAACTGCAATGAGTGTTGCACATAAACAATCTAACTCGTATCGTATTGAAATTCTATAAATCAAGTTATACTACTTGGGATATACAGTAAAAAAATGTTTTGTAGGATTAATAAAAATGCCATTTTTCCCTCTAATTGATCTATAAAAAATATAAACTAGTATAATCGTTGCCTAAAATTTATCAAAAATGTGTGGGTAAGAAAAAATGTTTAGATAAATACTTTGTTTGTTTGTGCTTTAAGGTAAACCTGCACGCGGGGGTATCTGCTTAGGATGAGGGGTGCCTTGGTAGGAAGACTTTCTAAGGGGATCTAACGCGTATTCATGCATTTCGTATACAAAAACTTGAGTTTTGGGGGGTATATGGCTAAAGTGGTTTTCTCGCAATAGAAAATAAGACTATATCATTATTTGTAAAAATCTTTCTATGGTATAATTTTCTCACTTGCCTAACAGTAGATTAAATTTGTAGAAAATGTATGGGTATCTTAAACCTTACTTTATTGTTAAACGGCTACTTAACAAAAATACGGTATACAAAAATTAGCTAAAAATTAAAACTCTTGATTAAATTTTTTTTCTTGATAAATTAAAAACACTTGATTAAATTTTTTTTCTTGATAAATTAAAAACACTTGATTAAAATTTTTTCTTGATAAATTAAAAACATTTGATTAAAAAATATTTGTTGTAAAATTATTTAACTTAAAATTAAAACTTGGTTAAAAAAATAAATTTAGAAATGTATTTGTTGTAAAATTATATAACTTAAAATTAAAACTTGGTAAAAAATATTTGTTGTAAAATTAATTAGTAACTTAAAATTAAAACTTGGTTAAAAAATAAAAATTAATTAACTCTTGATTAAAAAAAAAAAATATTTGTTGTAAAATTAATTTTAAAAAAATTAAAACTTGGGTAAAAATCTCTTAAGAAAAAAAAAAATGTTTAGATAAATACTTTGTTTGTTTGTGTTTTAAGGCAAACCTGCACGCGGGGGTATCTGCCTAGGATGAGGGGTGCCTTGGTAGGAAGACTTTCTAAGGGGATCTAACGCGTATTCATGCATTTCGTATACAAAAACTTGAGTTTTGGGGGATATATGGCTAAAGTGGTTTTCTCGCAATAGAATATAAGACTATATCATTATTTGTAAAATCTTTCTATGGTATAATTTTCTCACTTCCCTAACAGTAGAAGAAATTTGTAGAAAATGTATGGGTATCCTAAACCCTACTTTAATATTCTAGTAAACTGTTACTTATTAAATATATGCTATAATCAGTATACAAAAATTAGAAGTATGTATTAAGCAGCATTTATTCAATTTGCATTGGTTCTATTACTAAATGGTAAAGAAAACTAAATCCTCCTGGGGATGTTGTTCATTTCTTTGCTCCACATAGTTAATTATTATTTAAAGAAACAAAAACAACAACGCATCCTCTGTGCTACGCCCTGTCTCCATTCATGCGAGGCTAGCGTGATGGGGAAAGGCACAGTAAGAATTTATATTTGAAATGAGGCGGTAGACGAATTCTACCGGGCGGCTGGTGGGTCCTCATTTTATAATAAAATTTTTTATTTCAGGTGTAATTCATATAGCTTATTTAAAATTATGTCAAAGTCTCTTATTTTGATACTAAATGTTAAAGTCCCTTATTTTTCATGAGAGAATGCATCGCAATCTGTAAATTTTTCCAAGTCCCCTTATTTGTAAAATATGTGAAAATCTGAAAAAATTACAAGTCCCCTTATTTGAAAAATTTGTTAAAGTCTGAAAATTTTTCCAAGTCCCCTTATTTGAAAAATATCTTATGTCTGAAAAAATTACAAGTCCCCTTATTTGAAAAAAAGGAAAAAAATTCTTATCAACCCTTTGAACTTCCTCTCCCCACATCCGGTCCGACCACGCCCCCCTCTCTCTCTCTCGACCCAGGGAACGCACTTGTATGGCTGCGCACGATTAACATGGCTGCGCATGGGCAGAACTCTCCTTTTTCTACTACTAGCATCCTTTAAGTTAGGGAGTTATTTAGAAGTTAGGAGAAAATTCCAAAGTTTGTATAAACCGAAATTCATAGGCTCCACATATAAGCTCACAATTTTTTAATGGATGATACACCACTAATGCTTTGAAAAATTTTAATGATTATAACATTTTAATGTATATATTTTCTGCAGATACAGTATCTCTGAAAAAAATGTTTCTTTGGTTCAACAAAATTTTGGTTGGCACTATTTTAAAGAAATGTTTTTGTTGAATCAACAAAATTTTTGTTAATTCAACGAAATACTTTGTTAATTTAACAAAAAGTTTATTGAAAACCTACAAAACTATTCGGTTGAAATAGCGCCAACCAAATTTTTTTGAATCAAGAAAATTTTGGTTAATTGGTTGGATTGAATTTTGGTTCATCCAAATACTAAATATTTCATGGACCGTCATTAACATAAAGGGACCTGTTTCTGAGCCAAGTGCACACCGGATATCAAACGGATGTGCTTACCAGTGGCGGATCCAAAGAAGAGCTGGGCTATAAGGGTCTCTTTAGACCCAATCCCCCCCCCCCCAAAAAAAAATGACATTGCTTAAGGGCAATAGCATAACAATTAAAAACTTGAATGGGATCAATATGTTTTGTTTGATTCCAGAAATGAAAAATGAAACATTTTGCGCTGATTTGTGGCTAATTTCTCCCCTCTCATAATCAAAACATAGTCCAAAAGTACAGGGAGTTCGAGCTCGAGCACTTTGAGCTCCACCCCTTTTCTACGACACAAATTAAGGCCATACTTTTCTCTATTAAGCTCTTTGTTTAGATCAAACGAGGGATTTTTTTTTTAATCACCCCACCCCCTCTCTTCAAAAATTATTGATTTGGTTAGGGTAACATTTTACATTATTGTACATTTCATTTAATCAAATAAGCTTTTTCTTTTAAATTGCCGCCTTCAAAATAATAAATATATAAAATAACAATAATAATAAATATAAAATTTTAAAAAACATCCGCCTTTGATGCTTACATTACATGCAAATAATAAATGCTTTGTTTGATTACACTACTCTAAACTCGTTTACTATAAAATTATTTGGTTTTGTGAAACTGAAATTTAGTTTATTTGCACCAAAGTTGCTCCAATCGAATTAATCAATTTCATTAACCTAGAATGGCTTTGGAAGAAATTCAAGCCTATATGAAATACAAATGATAATTATGAAATAGTTACTATTCAAACATCTTTTGCAGAGCAATGATTTGTGCGACAAAAAGATTGGAAGATAAAAATGAGTTTAAGAAAAAATAAAATTCAGAACTAGTGAGATCAGTTTTAGTGTAATTTACATTTAAAATATTATCTTAAATAGCGGAAAAAACACTCAAAATACTGGTGTTAAACGATAAAGTAAATAAAAAACTTTGTAAAAAACACACATAAGATGTTACAGGTACCTGCAACATCTTATGTGTGTTTTTTACAAAGTTTTTTATTTACTTTATCAGGGGTTGCGCTGGCTCTTTTTAATATTTCGCCAATTCATTCGCCAAATTAGATTTTTCCAGACATCATTAAGAAAAGCAATTGTCAATATTTTCGCCAAAACGTATTTTATTTTCGTAATTTGCGACGTTGGTGATCGACAGCGCGACCCCTGCTTTATTGTCTTAAATGTTTATATAAATAGGCACTTTGTACTGAAATATTAATAAATGAAAATCGTCCGTATTCAATATACATAACCTTGACTTGAATAGAATAATATAGCACTCCAATTAATAATAATATGAGTTATTTAAAAAAGAAAACTTAAATGAAGGATTAGTAATGAGTTATACTTCTTTAATTATAACCTTTAGGCTCAATTTTCACTTATTATTGGCTATATTACCACATAAAATGATTGTTCTATTCATGTTTAAGTAGAAAAAAAATTATGTAATAATACTATACTTAATAATTTTGTACACCGTTATATTTTATCAATAATACCCAGTTTAATTGCTTGTAAGCTGTCTTTTAAATGCTAGTGACCACTGAACAGCATTCAAACTACTCATAAAAAAGGTTATTTGTTGTAATATAGCAATTAGAGAAAAACATCAAAATATTTTTTGAAAACGTTTTCATGCCAATGTAAAAAACTGTATAAAAATTATAAAGAATGTACAAAAATACCAGAAAAAAATATTTATATATATTTTTTTACAATTTTTTTTTTTATTGAAGAATTGTTGATTACTAGTGCGTTTTTTCTTCGGGGTGTATTTTTTTTTTCATTTTACTTACTGATCCAGATATAAGCCATACTAAGTGCATTGTTACAAGTTATCAAGTAGTATACAACACTAATAATATAATTAATTATATATATATAATATTAATTTCTTATTACTATTATTATTAAATATTTTAATTTCATATACTGAAAACAGTATTATATATTTTTTTTAATTTAATTTTCATTTTTCTTTTATCATTACTTTTATTTATTTATTTGATAATTCCTTTAGTAATCTTTAGTTATTTAAGCTAGTACTTTTTTGCTCATTGGTAAGCTATACTATATTTTTAGTATTTTACAATTCTTCCCCCCCCCCTTTATTGTTTTTGTTATGTATTCTCTCTTTTTAACTAAATATTGTTCTAGCAACAATATCATCTGGTTGTTTAATTTTTCTCTCTTTACTCCTTGGATAACCTTTTGGTTCTAGTATTGACATAATCTCTGAGCTTATTCCTGCATATCTGGATCTTTACCATGTTTGTTTTTTCTCCATTAGCTATAGTCGTGCACCTGGGTTGCCTCTTTCTGTCATGCAACCTACAGAAACCTAGCTATTTTGGTTATTACTTTAAATAGAAATATGAACACTTGAAAATTCAGTGTTCTCTATTTCAGTTTCCCACTCCAACATTCACATCTTTGATTTGTTTGGGTTCTTGTAGCTAGGCTTAATCCCACGAGATCTCTCTTGGTATATAGATACAATCTTTTTTAGCTTTAATAGCTCTGTTTTCTTACAACATACTGTGGACTATATTTCCATTTTCATTCTTTGTTCTGGTTCCTTTTTTTTAATGCTTTTTTTGTTATGTGCTATAACTTGCTTGAAGGATTATTAAGATATCCATACTACGTTAAGTTTTGCTGTTTTATATTACATATATGCACACATCCACAGGGTGTTCCAAAAGAATGGCAGCACACTTTAATTCTTTATAGGTAAGTGGGCAATAAAATAGGGGAAAAAAAAGCTAAAAATCAGACGGAAAAAGAGTACGTTAAGAAAAAATTCCTTCAGTTAATTTTCAAAAAGTGACTCGTTTTAAATTTGTTTACGACCCCGTACAAAAAGTTGCCAATTAGTAAAATGTGCCCCATACTCCATACACAAATGAGGTGACGTTCAAGATTTCAGCCTTTCATCATAAAACGTCTCAGAGATGTCTTTAAACAAAGATGGTCAGAAGCTATCCATGAATTTCAATGTTAACGTTTATTCCTAAAGGGCAAAAAAATTATTTTATTTCATATTTTCTGTACGACCACTGAAACGCGAATACCCAACGCTATTTTTTCCCTTCGAGAATCATTGATAAGTGCGTCAGCATATATTTATCGTCATAGCTCTGACACTTTTTAGGATTTAATGTTAAAATTTCGTCCAGCATCTCATTAGCGTATTAAGCACATTTTACTAATTTAGAATTTTTTTGTAAGGGAGTCACACGGAAATTTAAAATGACACACTTTTCGAAAATGAACGACAGGAATATTTTTTATTAACATAATCATTTTTCCTACCTTATTTTGAACATTTTTTTCACTTTAAATTGTTCACTTATCTCGAATGGATAAAGAATTAAAGCATGGTATCATCATTTCGTGACACCCTGTATGTTTTCTTTTTCTATTTTTCTTTTTTCGATATTCTATTCCTTCTATAAGTCTGATCTATAAAAGCTGATCTTAGAATGTTTTTTCTCTTTTAATGTTTACTTACGCAGGCAACTAATTTCAATATAGTACAGCACAGCACACACACACACACACACACACACAAAAAAAAAAAAAAAAAAAAAAAACTAAATTTTTGAAGCTTTAACCAAACGTTTGGTTACAATATTTACAAACCAAATTTTCGTTGCATCAACTAAAGCAGCGGCTCCCAACCTTTTAGTGTTGCCCCCTCCCAGCAGAAGCTAACATACTGTGGCACCCCCTCTCCCCCCCAAGCGCCAGGGTTTCGGATCCGCCCACAAACCCCAAAAAAAGCCAGGTGGGTTTTTTTAAAACCCTCTTAAAAAAAACCAATAAAACCCACATAGAAATGGGTTTTTTGGGGTTTTATTAAAAATTATCAAAATTTTTCCTTTCTTTCATTTAAATCATTTGTTATTTGACATTAAATACATATAATATTACCTACACAACCTATATATATATGCCAGTTTAATTTTATTATAATTATTTTTCCAACTTCAACATAAGAATAATAACCTTTTTAAAAATAATAATACCTTGAGCCAATTCTATCTGAAATATAAGTTTTGAAATGAACAGGTGTAGTATGCAGGTAGGGATAACTTAGTAATTTATCTCTTTAATAAATAAGTTTTCAAATACGAATAAAATATGTAATTATCTGTATAGTGACACAAAAAAAAAAAAAAAATCCTTTCTCAAATAAGAGAAGAATATGGGATATGTCTCTCTCTTAGAGTTTACAAGCATGATCTCAAGAATGAATTCAGGTTCAGGAAACCATCCTGTATTGTATTAGTTGTTGCATTACTTTAGTACTGAGAAATATAAAACTAATTCATTATACATTGTTTATGTGCAATTTAATATCAGATATATTAATTCTAGATTTTTAAAGTAAAAAAAGTTATATATATATATATATATATATATATATATATATATATATATATATATATATATAGCAAAAATGAATAACTATAAAGAAAATTATTAAATAAATAGTTGTTCTGGAGTAAGTTGGCCTGCAAAGGGTTTACTGATTTATATTCTAACTGGAAAATATAACTATGACTTAAAACAAAACAAAAAATTAAAAAGTAATAAAGAGCGAATCAAAAAAACAACATATTTTTCTAACTGAACAATATACTTTTATCTATGGTCATAAAACTTTAATAGCCTTTTATAAACGGCAGCAGAAAAAGAATTATGATGATATTTTTTTATTATATTTTTTGTTTGTTTGTTTATAGGGCTAACTATCAAGAAAGTACTCTCTTGGGAAAGGGATATACAATTTTGACAATAACCCCCTTTCAGGGAGTTCCTATAAAAGAGAGGCTACAGGACAGTCTTGAACTTGACTGAAATATTTTTGTTTGAGCCCACTTAGTGATTGGCTTGGCTCACTTTCTTGGGGATACCGGTTGAGAGGAAATTATTTGATTATACTCCACCAAAACACTTTTCTTGATTATCTCCACGGCACCCCTGACATACGCTCGTGGCACCCTAGGGTGCCGCGGCACCCAGTTTGGGAACCTCTGGTATATATTGTTCTTTAAATCATTTGCTTAGGATAAAAAATTATAAAGAAAGAAACATACTATTTTACTTATAGAAAAAAACATTTAATTAACTTAGACAAAAATATGACAGATGTTATGTAACTATGAGCCAAATATTTGGTTAAATCAATTCAAGAATATTTTTGCGGACGAAGAAGCAATGTTTAAGATCCTTTTTATGACTGCTGAAACAACATACGTAAGGACATTTCGTAGCTTATAGTCATGTTTTGGATGTAATAAAAAGGATAAAATCCCAAACTTCCACTGGATTCGCCAGATGTGCCAGCTCAACTGAATTAAACCGCATTGCTGTGCATTTTTGTGATAATACAGCACAGGTGCATCTTATGTCACTCAGACGTCTAGACATTGTGATAAAACAAGTCTTACATAAGCAATCTCGATGCTCAAAAATGTTATGTATATAGTATTACAGTTACTGCAAGTGGTCGATGATTGATTTATAGTTACGCAACTATATTTTGAAATTATAACGTAGAATTACGTTCCTATACATAACGGTCTTACCTAAAGAATTCGGACTGGGGTACCAGAAGGAGGTTTATTCTTTATCAGCAGCCAGATCACATCCAAGCACGTGATAGGTATTGTTAAAAAATCAGTCAGATGATTTAAATTTTGAAAGTTGAATTATTTAACTAACTATTTAACTGAAATTTGAATTACTTAACTAAAAACTGATAAAGAAGCACAGTGGTTGCCATGGTTGGCAATTTTCTGCAGCATAAAATGACTTAGGTTCTAGAATATAAAATGATTTAGGTTCTTGAATCCAAGCAATGGACAAAAATGCCATTCGTAAAAATAATTGAATAATCTTGAATCGTCATTTTTAATAAGATATCGTCTGCATGCGAAAACAGAGAGGGAATTGTTTGTTTTAGGTGAAAGAATAAGGGTTTAATGAGAACAAAATTCAAATACTAATTTTTTTAAGCTAGCAAAAATTTTGTCGTAAAAAAGCAATTTTGCGTTAATAAACCGAGTGGAAGTTTTTACAAAAAAAGACTAACTAAGCCTTTTTTTTTTTTTTTCATTACTATTAGGAGAAGCTGCTCCAAGAAAGCCTGTGCTTTACCCGCAAAAAAAGAAAAAGAAAGATATATAAAACAATGCTATAAATCAAGGATACCCATAATGCGGCTCTGCAAATAAAATGAATAATTGAAATTTAAAAACAAATAATTGAAATTTAATAACAAATCATTGAAGAAATCGCAATAATTCTATAAACCAAATTTGAAAGGCAAATATAATGTAATTGTGGGATGCTTTACGATTGTTGATCGTCTAGACATTAGTTGACGAAAGTTAGTGAAATGAATATAGTCAGACATTTTCAAACAAGCTTCATTAAATGATGATCAATTAACATGGACCAATTATCCGATGTTCATTTTCAATAAACGTTATCATTGAATTAAAAAGACTCGCAACAAAGTACCGAAAACTGAGATTATAGTCACCGTCACCAGTGCACTTTCTATGATTTTTCAGTGTTTTGTATGTTTCCAAAACTCCGTAAAACAAATATTTCGTTTTACCTGTTCCAAATTTCTAAAAATGTTTACCAAATAACACAAGATTTGGGCATTACATAAAAACATAATAATTTAAGTTTAATTTTTTTGCTAATTTTTTTTTTTCGCGATATTTTTTATAATAATAATAATGATAATAATAAAAGAAGAAGAGAAAAGCATGCGGATATTTTTGTTGCTCAATGATGATTTATCATTCTTTTATTTAAAAAGATCTTGTGGTTCTAGAGTATTTGAAATATATCATTTGTGGCGATTAGGCCAAGCAAGTTGGCAAGTCGGCGGTCAAAGCGTAGGGTTGCGGGTTCGATTCCCACTCATAACCTGGTTGTAAAAATTTCCTTTCTCTGTGCTAGAAAAAAACTTTCAGTGTTTTGTCCACTTTACTCGACGTGGATTTATAAGCGGATTCTATAAACCAAGCACAAATCCGAAAATTAATGTTCACATTACAACAACAACAACAACCAAACAAGTTTGGCCACCCCTGTTATAAACAAAAGATAGGAAATACTAATTAGAGTAAAAGGAAAAAGTATAGAAACTATTATATAAGTACATTAAATAAGTTATTTTTATGCGCAAAGCAACCAATCTGCACGTACAAAATGAGCTTCTTCCTTTGTTTCTTTCTTTCCTTCTTTTTGTTTTTTAAGTGAAAACTTATTTAGGCGCGTTGGGCACTTTTGGGATGAGAAAAACCACTGAATTCGCGTGACCATCACGTTTCACCATGACCGTCACGCTCAGATATGAATGGGGGGGGGGAGGAAAAGCTTATTGTGACGTCATACTTACGTCGCCCATTTCCTGCTGAGATTGCTATCTCCTTTCTTTGAAGTATAGTGCTACCACCTGCTATCATTACGTAAGAACTTCAGGTTACTTTCAAACTGAGCCCTTCTAGCTTCCGCGACTGGTATCGAACCGCAGACCCAAGGCGTGGTAGTCGAGCGTTCTAACCACCAGACGGGGTCGACTCGGGATGCAATGAGTAAAGTTTGAAATCCGGAATGGGAATTTTTATGTACCTAAATAAATAAAATTACACTTTGCCTGTACACTACACGCTTAAATCTATTGATTAAAACTAACACCCATTTATTGATTAAATCTCTTATCGGCAGATTTAAATACTTTTACGCCAAAAAATACTCATCCAAGACAATAATTCGTGAATACCTCAATTCGCCCCAGCACTCCCCATCCGCTATATTCTATTTAACTCATTTTCCGCAAAAATCTTGTCTATTTGAGTAGTTTGTCTTTCTCCCCCACGACCCATATCTTATTACTATCACGTGACCAACGCTCTTAACGGATAACGGTTCATAGTAAAAAACGCGGGCATAGCTGTGTGGGTATTCGCTGGTGATAGTTTTATGTTATATCCGAATACTAAATGCATCTTTTTCATATTCAGAGTTGTGAAATAAATTCAGCCTAGATATGGAGGAGATGCTTTAGGTAAAGATTTCGCTTTAATGACATAGTTTCTTACGATTGGATTATAAAAAGCTGTTGCAAAACAAATGAAGTTATGATATCTCCACCCAAAGTGAGTAAGTAGTATTTTATCTTTTTCATGTCAATAAATTGGGTTGCTGCTTTAATTAAATCTCACAGCTGGTTTAACCGTGATTGCATTTCTGTATTCTGACTGTACTGTGAATTCTTTTTATAACGAGAGACTATAGTGAAATTATACTCTATTTATTAAAAAAAAATTCTTTTTTATAGTGTATTAAGATATGTGTAATGTATTTGTCTTGTTTTAAAATTTATTTTCTCAGGCTTATAATCATAGATTAAAGCTCTGATAATAAAAAAATGAAGAAAACGAATCATTCAATATATTAATCAAAAACAGCAAATTTTAATAAAACACCCTTTTTCTAGCGTAAATAATAATCTTAATTGAGTACAGATATGTTAATTAAAAAAGGGCTAATTTTGCAAAAACGCTCATTCTATAGCTTAAATAATAATCATAATTGAGTACAGTTATATTAATGAAAAACGGACAGACACTCTTCATTTTTGATTATTATTTAGCCAAAATGAAGCTGTTATATAATGCTCAAAAATTGAGAATTTTTCGCTCCATTGATTTTTGTCGATGAATTGAGCAAATTTTACTCAATCGGGAGAATGGCTGTTTGAAGTCAAAAATTGAGTAAAAATATACTCCGTTTGATTAGTATTTTACTCAATAGATTTAAGCGTGTACTTGATATTAAATTTTTTTTCGATTTCTATCCGTTTTAAGCATTTGGGACCCAGTACGATAGTTAAGAAAAAATGTTTGTCTGTCGTTCTGTCAGTGATACTTTTTTATTTGCACATCACGTAAAACTGACTGAAGGGAATGAAAAATAAAATTTCAAACTGCGTAAATTTTTCCTCACACATCACGTAATAACGACTAAAGTGAAATAATTGAAATTAGGTGACATGATAGATGATCACTCAACTTAAGGGTGTAGTTCGAAAAAATAAAATCTCCCTCACGGTCTAAGTACACATATAAGAATAAGCTAATTGCACCAGGGGCTCGAAAAAATTCAAGATGATTCTTTCTAAACTGTATTACACACCGCAATAAATGAGACAACGGCGCCTTTTATAAAACTTTCGGGAAAAATTCTTCAACATGGAATGGCACGGCAAAAAAGTTTCGAAAAGTGGCATATCCTGCTAAATTTTCGTTTTTTAAGACTTTTTTTCTGAAGTTTCGCTATAGATACAGGTTTATCGTTTATTACAGTGTATAATACAGTTTGTAAAGATATATTCTAAAAATTTTGAAGTGCATTACATAATTAGTTTATTTGTATATATGTACCAAAATCACATGGGTTTTTTTCGAACTACACCGTTAAGTTATAGGCGTCGGATTTTAACAATTTTTTTATTAGATTTTGGAATTTTTCTGAAAATCGCTTCAAACTGCGTAAATTTCTGTTTTAGTATGCATAAAAACTGTATAATTTGCACAACAAGAATATACTTTCAAAGTATACAAAAATATCCACTTTTTATGTATAAATTGTGTACAACCTATATGTTTTTACAAAACAAGTGCAGACTTTTTCTAGATGCATAGGTGCTATATTTTCGATTATTTCTTTAAAAACTGTACTTATTTAGATAGCTATATAGTTATTGTGCAATAAAGTTAATTTGATAATGAAGAGGGTGTTTATGCTGTACATTATTTGAATTATAAGTGTTATAGTACAGTGCATTTGAATTTGAATTACAAATCCATCATTCATTGCAAAGAAATAGATTTACTGTTCATTACAACGCAAGTACATAATTATTGTTAATTAATAAATTCACGTACATAATTATTCATTAAATCGAACAAAACACAACACGAAGGGAAAAATGTGTATCGTTGATGTATACCGTACACACAGACCAGCTGTGTCACGTTGCGACCTATGTGCGCGCACTTCTTTTCTCTTTTTAAATTTTAAATGAGCACATACCTAAATCGAGCTTGAAATTCGAAATGTAATTAAATTAAAAAATCAAAAATCTTCAATGCTAACCCAATGAAAATTTTGTTAAAATGTGTACAAATGTACAAAAATATGTGACATTGAGAGAATATCATAAATAAATGTGCAATACCCTTACAGCCTTAAAAAAAAACATTAAAAAAAATTCTTACAAAGAATTTCAAACGTATAAAATTGAATAAATGTTTATTTTTTGTTAATAAAAATACAATAATGTGTGAAAACCTGTTTAACTGTATAAATATAAATTTGAGAAAGCTTGACAAGAAATTTTCACTTTTGACGCGCAGTCCTACGACTGACTGTTTTTTTTTTTTACCTTGTTGAATTATTTCTTTCTGGCAATTGTACACAGATAACTCATTCCTTCCTCGCTTTCTCCTTGTAGTATCTTAAACGTTCAAGGATTTGCTTTGGTACAATTAAGATAGAAATCAAACATGTCGAAATTCTGTTTACTTCATCGCTTTAATGTCTACATAATCTTTGTTACATAATTTTATTGCTATTAACTAACAAAAAATATGCTGAATATGTGTAAGCTTTATTATTTTTTCTTTTTTTATTCTGGTTTACTTCCATCCCCACCCCCTACAAACGTATTTCTCTAAAACTTGAAACAATGCTAACTAAACAAACCTCAACTTCTCGAATACGTTATCAAAACTAAAGAAAGAAAAAAAAAAAAAGAATTTTTCTCCCATTTTATTGCTGGAGGTTTTTAAAACATCTTAAAAGGAGACAAAGTAAAATAATTCTTTGAGCAAAACATTTTAATCCCGAAAAGTAATTGTTAAAAAGAACGTACTTCCAATTAACAACTCTGTATATAACGTTTATTTTAAACCTCTTTAATCTCTTAAGCTGTCTGAGAGATCTGAGAAGATTGCAAAATTATTTTAATACTTTTAAACATTAAAAGACAGATCGTTAATGGTCTTGTAGCAATAAAGTTAAGTATAAAATAAAAAGATTAATGACCACAGAAAAGGGAAAAACCATGAACTTATATACTTAAACTGGAATTTCTAATTATTCTAGAAGGGTTTACTTGAAACAAATTAATCAAGCACATCAAGCTCATACATAAAAATGTATACTTGTTTATTTAGTTGTTTGTCCCATATAAAAATTCACATTGTATAAACCGATCGACTTCAAATTTTGAAGAGCATGTAAAAAATGTATCAATTAGCGTTAACCCTTTAACGCGCAGTGTTCCCGCTCTGGGAACACCCAACTCTGACGTTTTGACTGTTGCCAGTGACGAAGAATAGATTTGATTTCTATAAAAATAGTTGCGGGTGACAGTGCTCCGGGAGAAACCTGTACTTCTTAGAATGCCATTTCCCCTAAAAAAAAATTGTCACGATAATTTTTAACAGCACTGACATCTGCTGAAAAATGGAAGAATGCGAGAACAGCTAGATAGATTGCCCACTGCTGAAAAAATGGCAGCCGTTGCCATCGCTCGACTTAACTACCAGTAAGATGGCGGACGATCGAAACGTTCATCGCGTGCCACAGATCTAGAGACCCCTTTTTGACGCAGCTGGTTACGGGTCTCTAGATCTGTGGCACGCGATGAACGCTTCGATCGTTCGCCATCTTGCTGGTAGTTAAGTCGAGCGATGGCAACGGCTGCCCTTTTTTCAGCATTGGGAAAGGGTTGCGCCTCAAAGGGTTAACAATTTGTTTGAAATTTTGCTCATATATGAAGGAAAATATACAATTAAAATTATAAATATTTAATCTTATTTGTCATTTGCTGTTATTAATGCGTTAGAACTAAGGATGAATGCGAGACGAGACGGAAATTTACAGTTATGTGAGACAAGACACACGTTTTTATCATTATCATTAGGGATGGATGCGAGACGGTTTTTTGCGAGATGTGATAGAAATTTACAGCTTTTTTGCAAGACCAGACAAAAATTTTTAACATACGATATCGGGATTTTGCGACACGAAAAAGGCCTACCCCAACCCAATCTATCCTAGTCTTCAAAAAAATCCCCATTCGAATGCGAAAAAAGGGTTTCTCAGCAAGAATAAAAACGACAAAGAAAAGTGTAGAATGCGCTGATTATCAGATGATCCGTTATAAATCAGTTAACAGGGTCGGAGCAAAACTAAGACTTCCAAGACAGAAGGAGGCATTGCTTATAAATTATATATGAAAGAGGCAAAATTGTTAAACGAATGATGTTCCACCGGCACTTTCATCAGTAAAATGAAAGGAAATTTATAATGGATGCATTTTTAGTCACGTGTGCTCTCTCTTTATTTTTCACGAGTGCTTCCATTATTTTTTTTTTCCCATGAACCATCCTTGGCGCAACTGTGTACGCTATTTATGGGCATTTCAAGGGTGGGATTTAGCCCCACCCCCACCCCTGAAATTGCCCCATCTCTTATTGCTGCCGTAAAAAAAAAAAAAAAAAAAATTACTAGAGTGGGCAGAAATTTTTTAGGATGACCCCATCGAGCGATGCCATTGCGAAACATGCCCGGAAAATTGACTGTTAGACACTCCTTCCAAGTGAAGATGCACAAAGACTGCGTTTGGGACGGCACACACGGATTGTGATTCTCTGAGATTCATCTTTGAATAACCTCACTTTCTCTGCAAATCTGTCCCACTGGTACCGTGAATCACCCCTGAAGGGACGTAGAGACGCAGACACAAGGACAAGGAGGGGGAGCGCTTCGTCCTCGAAATTTTCGCACTAGTTAACCCTTTGAGGCGCAGTGATCCCGTTCTGGGAACACGAAACTCTGACGTTTTGATAGTTGCCAGTCACGAAGAATAGATTTGATTTCTATCAAAATAGTTGCGGGTGACATAGCTCCACGCGAATCCTTTACTTTTGAGCACGTCATTTCCCGTAAAAAAATGTCACGATTATTTTTTAACAGCACTGTCATCTGCTGAAAAATGGATGAATGCGAGAACAGCTGGATAGATTGCCCAATGCTGAAAAAAGGGCAACCGTTGCCATCGCTCGACTTAACTACCAGCAAGATGGCGGACGATCGAAACGTTCATCGCATGCCACAGATCTAGAGACCCTTTTTTGACGACAGCTGGCTGTGCCGCAACGGTTGCCCTTTTTTCAGCATTGGGAAAAGGTTGCGCATCAAGGGGTTAACATGAGATTTGAGATCTTATACGTTGTGCTTCTTTTAAAAACCGAAAGTTTTCACAGAACTTTTGAACAGCTTTAAAAACAAACCGATCTTAAACTCGAAAGGATTCATAGCACTTCTTCATTGACAGCACTCTGCATTTATACTAACAGTAAACCAATATGTTTATACAACTTTCAGGGAAAAAAAAAAAAAAAAAAATAAGCATAAAAATCAACTTCATAAAAAGAGCCAAAATATTATGAGTTCAGGAAAATATTGTAAAATATCGTACGTTCAAGATATTTTCCTATACTATGTTTTGAACCTGTTACATAGGTTCCCCGCACACTAAAAAGTGTTTTGTTGAATTTAGCAAAATTTCTTTGATTAAACAGTTTAGTAGCTCCATTTTGTTGTTTCAAAAAAAAAGTGTTTGATTCAAACAAATTGATTTAACAAAATGCCTTTTTGAAATATAACAAAACGCTTTTATCAAAACTCAAGAGACAATGGGATATAAAACTGTTGAACAGTCTATTTATGCATGCGTTAAGGACATGCGCTAGAAAGCGTAAGGCTCAGTGATGCCAGATTAGGCTATCCCCCCCCCCCCAAATTTAGGGGAATTTTCAGGTGGGGAAATAGTTTAAGGAGGAAATGAAATTGGAAGTTTTTAGGGGAAATTTTTTTTTTCAAATCTGTATGTGCCAAACGGAACGGTCATGACCAATATAATAATACATGAATTTTAAAAAATATTAATGAGGTATAAAATATTATCATGTTACATAAAATTACTAGAACCTAAAACTTCTGAGATTTCGAATTTCCACCATAAAATCACTATCCAGCACAGACTGTGACGTTCAGGTTTATCGATATATTGTTCTCCTTATATTTCCTTTCCCACAATCCAACCGCCTATGAAAATCGGTATTCAATTTTGCCAAATATATATACTTATTAATTTTATAAATATATACAATTGGGGGAGTTTCAAATTTTGGATGGAAATTCGCTCACTTTTAGGGAGAAATGTGTCAAAAAATCTGGGAACACTGATAAGCCAGAGAGACAGGAAAAGAGAACGTTCATTTTCATTTAGACGAAAACAGAGTAGTATTTACACTAATCGCTGCAAATACATTTAAATATGGGTGATATCAAATACAAAATTATTCAATTGGATTTTTTCTGAGTTCATTTGTTAGGTTCGACACACTAACTTCAACGTTTATAAAGAAAACAAAACATTTATTTCACAAAAACGTACAACGTAACTTACAATTACAGTACTTCGTACACATATTTTAAAACACTCCCTTCAACGCACTTCTTTCCTAATCATTTTTTAAGATCCATCGCTTCTTCTTTGCCATTTCTGAATTCCTATTGCAATCACCAAAAACCATGTTCGTGTTCTAAATGTTTGATAATAAAAATAGCGTTTACACATTGAAAGTTTCAAAGGTAAGTCTAATTACTTTATCTATTCATTAAAATTTACATTTTATTTTAGTGTTTTTACGAAGATTAGTTTCAAGCAACTCACGTTTTGACCGTTAGGCAAATTTGTTAAAACAACTGGAATAGCGTACGTGCCCTGATAAACTACTCTGTATTTTTATTGAAACTTTTATAATGACTATTTAGGATTTGGAATGTTAAAATGAAAAAAAGTAGGTCAGAGTGTAAAAAATTAGTATTCCTCGCTGGGATTGTCTGAACACCCTTTCAGAGATTGAAGACTAGCAGATGGAAACGGGTAGGGAGGGGAGAGACGGAAGCCAAAATATTTTATTTTTATATCGATTCCGAGAATCAACTTTTACTTGCAGCATTAAATATAAATCTGAAACTGCGCGCGAAATTATAAATTTGATGTATGTCCACACATGCCATAAAAACGAGACAACTCCATTAAAAAGGTAGCACTAAGATGTAAACTTTGTTTAATTAAGCTGTAATCTTGGATAGTATTTAGTATTAAAGATATATATATATATGTATTTAATTTATCATGAACCGAAGAGCGATTCTGAGTGTCTGTCTTATTGACAACAACAAAAAAAAGAAAGTGACCTTTTTTTTCCCCAAATTAAAATTGTAGATACACAAAAACACTAAAATAAAAATATAAATTTTGATGAATAATAATTTAATTAGTCTTATCTTTGAAACTTCCAACCAGCGGTTTGGTGGGTTAAAAAAGTAACATAGTAAAATCAACGAAATAATTTTGTTAAATGAGCCATGAATACATTAATTAAGAAAGAAATTTTGCTTATTCAAACAAGTAATTTGGTTCATTTTAAGTAAATAAAGCACTTAAACAAACAGTTTGGTTAAATTAACAAAACATTTGTTTATTTTAACCAAACTGGTTGGTTAAATTGCAAGATGTTTGTTGAAGTAACCAAATAATTTTAACAAAATTGTTTTGTTAATTTAACAAAAATTTCGTCGCCGCTATTTCAACCAGATAATTTTTTGATTTAACGAAGTTTTTGTCGATCAACAAAGCATTTTTTTCAGTGCACTTGTAATCGTGCATATTACTACACTGAAAAAAAAAATGTTTTGCTGATTCAACAAAATTTTCGTTGGCTCTATTTCAAAGAAAAATTTCTGTTGAATAAACAAAATTTTTGTTAATACAACAAAATATTTTGTTGGTTTTTAATAAAAATTTTGTTAAAAACAATAAAATTATTTGGTTGAAATAGCGCCATAAATTGGTATAAAATTTTGTTGAATTAACAAAATCTTGTTCAGTTCAACAAAACTTTTTTTTTCCAGTGTACAGCTTGTAAAGAAGCAGTCTAAATATTTTCACGATTGGATTTCTCAAAAAAAAAAAAAAAAAAAAAAAAACCTCTTCAAAAGCTGCATGATTTCTTAAAAGAACTTCCTTAACATAGAATTGCATTTCATATTACCCCTCGGAAAAAATTTCTGGCTACGTCCCTGTCACCCTGCATTAGACTTTTTCCATGCATATTTTTGCTATGATATGGGATAAAAATGTAGTTATGAGTTTTTCATATTGGATAATTATTAGAGAAACAAATAAAATAAATAAAATAAAATCTTAAGAGAGAAGTGAACTTTATGAAAAAAATAAAATCCATTTACATCAATGCCTGCGATCGTGTCACCGTAAAGCGCTAACATGATCATTACTTCAATAAACGAAACAACACCTGTCCCGAAATTTAATGAGGACATGACAGGTAGATGAAAGGGTTGTTGGAGAAAATTTGTGACATAACTTCCAGACATGCAATGTGTCATAGTCTGTGGATTGAAAACGTGAGTGATTCAGATCGGGTGAGTCACTGGAGAGTGACATCACCTGATCTCATAGAAGCAGGAAGTAAGTTATGTGCAGGTCTAATGCGACATTGCTATGCCCTGTTATCAGTACCAGACACAAGAGCTTATTTCCTCGGTTTTCATGTAATACGAATAAGAATATAACGTGAATAAGAATATTGATAAGGTGAGATAAACTGGCCAAGAAAAGTTAAGGGACATTTAACCCTTTGTGGCGAAACCCTTTTTTCAGCATTGGGCAATCTATCCAGAGCTGTTCTCGCATTCTTCCATTTCTCAGCAGATGTCAGTGCTGTTAAAAATAATCGTGACAATTTTTTTTACGGGAAAAAAGTAAAGGATTATTGTGGAGCTATGTCATCCGCAACTATTTTTATAGAAATCAAATCTATTCTTCGTGACTGGCAACAGTCAAAACGTCAGAGTTTAGTGTTCCCAGGGCGGGAACACTGCGCGTTGAAGGGTTGAGAGCAGGGATTGGGAATGGATGCGAGACAAGACGAAACGAGACAGAGCTTTACAGCTTTTCTGCGAGACACGTTTTTGTCATTACAATATAAGGGTTTTGCGAGACGAGTTTGTCTCGCGGTTATCCCTAAAAAATATGACTCGTTGAGATATAGAAAAGACAGAGAGAGACACATGCACTTCGACTGATGTCAAAAGATATTAATTTGATTTAAGGAATCGGGGGGTCGATGCAGACGAAAAATGGGTCCGTTTTGTGGCCCCTTCACAAAATTATAATCGATTAAAACGGCCCTTCATTGGCATTTTATCCTACATTTTAATCTCTTTTATCAATTATTTTAACAAAAAAAAGTGACTTTTACTATGAATTAGTTAGAATAAATTAGTATGAAAATTCACAAAATGAATAACCGAAATTCACAAAAAATAAGCAATTTTCTCAAAAATCGGACCCTGAAAAAAATTCCTGGATAGAATTGACCCCTGAGAATATAGATTCAGGAATCGATCCAGGAATTTTTTCCAGGGTTCCATTTTTGGGAAAACTGTTTATTTTTGTGAATTTCAGTTGTTCAGTGTCTTTAATAATTGTGTTTCTTATATTTTGAATATATTTATGGCTGGCGACAATTTTTTTTTTTTTTTTTTTTTTCATCTCAAAGATCAAAACGGCCTTATTAAAGAAGTCTTTTTATGAAATACAATTGATTAAAATAACCTCTTCAGAAATTAGTTTATAGAAAAATTTTCATAAAATTCAGAAATGTTGTTAAAAGTTAAGTACTCTATTTCTGAGAAAATAGTGTGTAACATAGGTTTACAAACTGGATAATGATCATTTAAAAAAAAAAAAAAAAGAAAAGAAAAAGAAGAAGAAGAAGAAGAAGGGCTGTGATCATTGATTTATTTCTGAAGTAAATAAATATAAAATTAAATGTAATAGTATAGGTAAATAATACCTAGTACATAAAAATATATTAAATTAGTAAAAATGCGATTTTGGATAATGATATACTTTCACTTACAGTTAGCTGAGAAAAAGACCTGCTAAATGTTATAATGTAATAAAGCTGTAAAAAGGAATACTTTATGAAGTAGATAGTTGTATCTTTTTTCTCATACTCTAAAACTTCAATTTTTTTTTTTTTTTAATGTTTATTTATAACTCATGATGAAGATTCCATTTGATATTTTGCCAAAATTCGTTGATTCTATTCAAATAATAATCATTAAAAAAATTATAAAAATCTAATAATTTCACAGATATTGATCTGATTGCAGATGTCGTTAAAGAAATTCTAATATCATGCGGGCTGGTTAATACTATAGCTATTATTGCTACTATTTTTCATCGTACGTAGATATTTTATTTAGATTCATCCAAAACCCTTTCAGCTCAACGGAATCTTCTTCGGTGTCATGTTGCTATGTTTGTGGAACGCCATCTAGGGGTGAAAATGCAAATTACAAAGGCTCATTCAAATTCATAGCACGGTGCATTCGAAAAATGTATACCCGTTTGCTTATATTTAAACGAATACTAAACAAGATTTTAAAAAACTAATTGAATGCACAAACTGACACGAAAAATCGCATGTGACAAACCTTTTAATGTGACTCATTGCAAGGCAATTATACAAAGGGTAATATTTAATTTAATGTTTGTTCTCTATAATCAATGAAATGTATAAACAATCCCAACTATATTATTTCAATTATTAATTACTCACTTCAATTATAAAGTTTCATTTTAATATGGTTGATCTTTCACTTATTTTATAAGTTTAATATTTTTTTAAGCATTCATTCGTTGATTTTTAGAGAGACATTCGACATTGCGGCAACTCATAAGTTATGATACCAGTTATGGTATATTTTAAAAATAAAACATATTTTAATTACTTAGGTAGATTTTAGAAGAAATCACCTAGCATAAAAGTAATAGTATTTAATTAAATGAAAAGGGATAAGATGGAATCCATAAAATCCTTTTCATCATAAAAGAACACTAAGCTTAAAATTCTGCAGACAGAAAAATAAATTAATAAATATAATTTTAAAATGTAAAATTTACCAATTTTAGTTGGGGGGGGGAGGTAAAAAATAAAGAAAATCATCATCGACATCGAAATAATTTTAATTTATAATTTACTCATAGCGATTAGAGTAGCTCACCAGAAAAAAAATTATGCTATACAGAGTTTACTATAACCTGCAGTGTTCGCCCTTGCGCCAAATATTAGAAAAGGAGACGCAGTGAAACAAATTTTAGTAAACATAAATAATTGCATTTGCTAAAATTATAAATCTGTATCAATAAGTGTGCATTAAATTATTATTATTATGTGAATCAGGATTATAACTACATTTCATACAAAAATTATTTGTTTAAAAAAGCTTCAGTTATTATATTTTAAAACTACTCTTCTTGAACGGGAAAAACTAGAAATTGCACTGAGTACAATAAACAAACTATACACTTTTAAAATTTGCACTATCAAAATAGTGTTAGATGTAAGCATGGAATAAATAGAATGCTGAAGTTAACGTTTGAAAAAGGAGGGGGAAATACTTTTAATTTCTCTCTTTTCATTTAGAAAATGAGTGGCCTTGAAGTTTCTTTCTGAGCATTTTATATTATGTAATAAGTAAATTAATAAATAAATTGCAAAATTGTATTTGTTGCGTTTGCTTGAAATTTTGCTGTCCTCAATTTTTACAGTGTAAAATGACTGCATTGTAAATATCGCATGTTGACTAGTGTAAAGTATGATGTATTTAACATCCTTGTTAATTCTTTTTATTATTATCATTATTATTTTCATTTTGCGATTGTTAAATATTTTTTTAATAATAAATTCTGAACTCATTGAAAATTTATTATTTGCATATATTAAACTGTTTCTTGCATTTTTATACAGAGCAACTTTGGCACTAAGTGGATCCCAGAAATGTAAACTAACAATACCATAAAAGTGTTATTGTTAGTTTCCAAATTATTCTCTTCAACCAGGAGAATAATTTGGAAAACTCACTTGAGAAATTTCAACAACCTTTGCACCACTGCATAAAATCCACACCTGATACGAAAATAATCTGTCTGCACAGATTAATTATAAAATTTTGAAAGAAAAAAAATTAAATAATAATTTTAAAAGTACGATAAAAATATTCTTCATTAGCTTTTGACGGGACATTATTTTAAATAAATATTATTTTTCCCTCCTCTCAGCTGATTAGACATCAGTACTGTTTACATTTAAAATAATCAAACTCACCTCTCAGCCATGTAACATTCCTGCGCACACATAGATATCCCCTTACATCGAGAGTAAAAGAGTGAAACAAAACATTGCACTTCACTACACCAAAAATTGCTGGGCTTCAAATTTTTTCACATCAGTAATCAGATTTTTAGGCCTAGAGTTTACAGATGTATACACACCACACATGCACACAGCGCCAAGAGGAAATTTTTCTCAGAGATCATCTTTCAGAACCAGCATCGTTTTAAAATAAAGCCACCGAAAGGGTTCGAAAACCGAGAGTAATCCGAGGGGGCGATGCAATTTGCACCTTGTAGAGGTAAGTCGCCTCTTTTTAAAAGGAAGTATTCGAACACACTGGCTGCAATCGAACCTTCCGCACACACACCAGAATCTACGCTCACCACCACCAGCAGATAACACATTCCGCAGCGATGCCCGAGTGCAAGGAGAGGGGGACGGGGAGGCAGGGGGAGAGGGTAAGGAAAGGAGAGCGAAAACGTAGAGAAGAAAAAAAAAAGACGGAAAATAAAAACAAAAAATAGGCCTAACCTCGTTGGCCATCCGCCGCTGGGGGTCGGGGGTCGTAACAGACCCGACACCGCCAAAGATGGCGTCACCAATAAGCGTGCGCTCTGGTGTCCGCCATTTCGGGAAGGTGCATTTGAATGAGCCAATGGAAAGTGCAAGTGACGTTTGATTGGCGTCCAAAGGCGGAGTTATAGGGAGAGCGCGCTCGCGACCGTGCTGCAGAATTGTTCGCCGGCCGAGCGGTAGACAGTCGGTGATGGGTTTTGGGGAATATTTACAGAGGTATTTTCATTTGTTTTTTTGCGGTTAATATTCAAAATTATTCACCAAATGATGGATTTATTGGCGGAGGAAAGTGCAGATTTCTCATCTTTTTTCTCCTGATGTTCGATGCCAAACTAGAATGATATTTTTCGGGCTATTTTTAGGAATTAATGATGACGCCGATATTCAAAGCAGATGCGTATGAATATAGTTGAGCGTCGGTATGCATTTGGCGTTCAGTGGTCGCCATTGGTTTTTGGCGTCCTTGTCATGTCAACAGTATGATTCTTTTCCAGCCCTGGAGTTATTTTAAATGGATGTGTAGCCCTTAAATTTCACTCAAAGGTAAGACGAAATATATATTAAGCGACAAAAATTCTGTTTTGAATATTAATATATTTTGTCAGCACGACAGCTGTCTGGCTGTATTAGTGCTTGAAGAGTTAAAGGGCTTATCCATTGGTTTTTTATTTGAAGGAAGATGGTCACTGAAGGATTTTTTTTAACCTCCCAGAAATGAACACGTAGCCTTGGGTTGTTATTTGAGACTACACATTTATTTTAAATTAAATTTAAAAAGACATATAAATAATGAGATATTTTGCATCATTATTTTTTATCATTTATGATTTATTAATATGATGTTTTCAAATTACTTCTAAAAATAACCATGCTGTTTTTACCATAAATCTTAAAGTTGCATTTAAAAAAGAAAATCGGAATTAACATTTTAAAGGACATTTTCAAAATGGTTTTTTCTCAAAATAAGTAACACTCTAATACATTGTTATTTTTCCATCGTAACTCCCCCCCCCCTTTCTTCAGTTATTATTATCATGAAAATTTGTTTATTAGCAGAATTCCGTCTTAAATTACTGTTAGGTGATTTTCTTTTAGCTATATTTTGCTATCAAAAATTATCGAATTGTTTATATTTATTAATTACTTTCATTGTGATTTCTATCTGCAAGTTAGGAAAATTGAAAAATTCCTGAAATAAACATAGCTTATGAATAAGCTATCAAGCATATTAGGAAAAAAAATCCAAATTTATCTGATCTTTCTTTCTTTTCTCTTCTTCTGTTTATTATATTATTATTAGCCGAGGGATTTTTTAAAACAATTTTCTGAGTTTCTGAATTACTACTATTTAAAGTAGTGTAATAATTTTAAGCGTCTAAATAATTAGTTTTATTTTCCATGCTGTAAACATTAACACATTTTATAATTTTGTAAATTCATTTATTAAAATCCAACATGTGAATAAGCAAAAATTAGTAATTTATCATTAAAATCTTTTTTTATAATTAAATTCATTTAATTTATTTATCTTTATTTACTTTAAACAATGAATTCAGATTAACTGTTATAAATTAAACATAGATATCCAGATAAAGGTTTTTTATTTATTTATTTAGTTTATTTATTTTGATTTAATTACACAAAGCATATTAGTTGACCAAATAAGGATTTTCACCACCGGTGAAAGAGTTATTTTATGAATGGGTGAGTTATTTGTTATTTGATTCATATCAATCATGTCTTTGGCATAGCCAACAACAACAACAATAATAATATTTTTTACTGAAAAAAATTGTTGATTTTATTTTTCTCGTTCAGTAGTTAATTTCAAAATAAAATACATGTGCATCGGGAAATTTACAATATTTTAAAAGCGAAAGAAAGAAAGAAAAGGAAAGAAGTTGAAGATTAAAATTTTAGCAAATTTATGATCAATAAACATTTTTTTTCTGTAATGGAAACTGATTATGCACACGCGCCTATAACACAGTTAATACTTGTTCTCTCTCAAATTCGTATGTAAACTTTAATCAATTTATGCTATAACAACAACAACAACAAAAAGTTGAAAGTTGTGCGTATTTCAAACTTGATAGAATTGTTAATCATTCTGAACGAAAAATAGGCTTTCCAAGGAAGTTCAGGTTCATCCCCAGGCAGTCGACCCTATGAGAGGGTTTTAGGTTATGTTCAGAGCTAATTAACACGAGTTTCTGAACACTATTTACATATTTAGGTACGATGCATACTATTTCCAAACCAAGGCAGAGTGGTAAAGCCAACAACTCATATAATTTCCAGTGGCACACATACTGATTTATCTATGCTATTTATTGAGGCTTTAATGAGCAAATTGTTAATTTTAGATAGAGGTTTCCCCCCCCCCCAAACAAAATGTAGACAAATTCAAAAAAATAATTTGCTATAATTTTACTTACTGCGTAAATACTTTTTAATGATAAAGCATATTATGTATAAATTTTTAATGATTTTTTCCCCTTTGAAAAAAAAAAAACTGCTGTGAAAAATGAAATTATTTAATTTCTAATGACGATTTACTGTTGTGAGATACTGTAACCAAATTAATTTCTTTATTTGTACATGGTAAGCTAAACCAATTTATTTAAAAATAATAACAGAAATTTAAATCAAAATTATAATAAATTGTTTTTAGAAGTAAATAAATAAATAAAAAGAATGTGCTAAAGAAATTTTAAAATAACAGTACACAACGCATATATATATATATATATTTTAAGATTTTTTTTTTAATTATTCGTTCCCTTAATCTCTATAAATATTACAAATTATCGTTAGCTTCATTTTTTCTCTAAATAAAGCACAACAGAGAAACATTTTGCATCATTTTAATCACTAATCTAAAAACTTTACAAACCAAGACAGAGGGTTATGCCAACTCATATAATTTCCAGTGGCACAATAAAGTTCATTTAAATCAACTTAGGAATGAATGCTAGACGAGATGACACGGGATGCGAGACGAGATAGGTCTGCTTTTCATCTCGCGTCCACCTCTACATCAAATGATTAATCATTATTGCTAAAGTCATTTTGTCAGGGATTAAAAAAATAATTGTAAAGGGGAACGTTTTTCTATCTATATGGACGTTTCAGAAAAAACATATAGAAAGAAATTAGAAAAGGAAAAAAAAAATGTGATTCTAAAAAATATTTTAAAACAATCTAAAACAAACTGTGCGCATACACAGTATAAGATTAAAGAAAGTGGAAGATCAAAAGTTTAAAAAAGAAAAAGATTTTAATAAATCTTTCGAATTTTATTCACTACGAGATTATAGTATAGTTAATAATGTCAGGGGTGTGGTACATCATGTGTATTAAAACTTTGTATAAATTCAACCTAATATGCACGAAGAAAAACAACATTTGAATGAAAAAACATACTTGTCGAATAATTAATTTTTCTTTTAATTAATACAGTAACCAATTAAACGATACAAACTCTTGTTGTTTACTCGTTTCATTTGTATAGATTTACATTGTTGAAAATATATTTAACTCCCCTGCCTTTTTATTGAACTGGATCAGTTGATTAAAAAATAAATAAAATACATTAGTAAAATCGTACATAATACCTTTAAAAATGCATTAATTAGTAAATACAAAAATGAAAATTTAAAATAGCAAACTGCTGAAAGTATTCTAAAACTGGTTGTTTTAAACTTTTGTAGTGTTTTATTTACTTATTTATGTTTGCTATGTTTGAAAATCATTATTTACACATGTCTCACAATAACTTAATTTCCTCTGTTTACTCTATCATATAGATTTTCGTAAATTAAATTTCAAAAGCCAAGCTACTAATTTCTTTTTAAATAGAGAAGTTATAACTTAATAATGATTTTTTGTTATGTGAGTTTACATTTAGTGTATGTTAAAGGGACAATAAATAACTTTGAAAAGTCTGCTAGAAATATATGCATGTATAAAATGTATAATCGAAAAAATTTGATCATTTAAACTGATTTGAATCGTTTATATAAAAATGTTAATTGAACGTTTTAAATTGCCATAAGTGTAAATATTTATAAAAATGGCAAAATGTAAATATAATGTAAAATGAAGGCTACTTTTTATCTCCCTCTTCCAAGATAGCGTTAATCTTAAAAAATATATAAATAAATACCAAAATGGATACATGCTTTTAAAAAATGTGTTATTAAAAATCTAACCATATTTTATTTATTTTATCATAAATCACAGTAAATTAATTGTGTTAAGTAATTTCAAAACTGTGAGTGGTTTAATATATCAATTTCATAGAAATAAATGTGTAAATATTAACTTTCATTCTGTACCAGTAAAACACTTTATGCATGTAGATGTTTAGTAATATATCAATAAAACTCCATGCTGGACATCTCAGAAAGTTTAATAATGTAGAAAATATTATTTTGATATTAATATAGCTAAGCATTCGTCAAGATTGTCACGCAGACTAGCAGGTTTTTCAGAATACACGACGGAGTGAATTTTTGCTATATACAGCGCATGTCAAACTAGAAATATCCTTTGCAAACTGCTATCTGTGGGGTTACTCTTCTATTCCATTCCACTAGTTTGTCCACCACACAAATTAATTTAATTAAATTTGTCTTCATCAAATTGGTTGTGAGCGAGGAAGGTAAAATAAAAGGGTAAACACAAGCAGATCTGTAACCCCACATTAGGAATGATGACTATCATATTGCCTTTGGACACTTCAAGCACAATTTTGATGATGAGAGCTTTTGGATAAAACTTGACTGGCAAAATAAAGTTATAATCGAATTTTAAAAATTCGATACACCAAAATTACAGATTGTCGATTGTGGTGAATATTGCACGTAAGAATTCACTTTAGGTGAGGCAGGGTTGGTATTTTTGCCGGCTGAAAGGTAATTTTGCCAGGACAGTGGCAAAATCTGGAAAAAACTAGGGGGGCGAGGGGAAGCAAAAACAGAACAAACTTATTGTTCGTAAACAATGTGCAGTAAAACCTTCAATTTAATAAAGGTTATAATGGCAATAATAATTAAATTAATTTTTGTGTACCATTTAGTATCAAAAATTTAATTTTCTAATTAACAAATATTTTAGTTAAAACAATTATTCGATGAAGCAGCTTAAAAAAGAAAAGGTTCAAATGAATTTAAAATGAAGTATTTAAAAAAATTCTGTTGTGTGTCTTTATCAGATAACTAGATTTATTTTCTTATTTTTGCTTATAAAGGGAACTAATAAGAGGCATTCATCACTTTCGACTATTTTATTATTCTGTATCTATAGTATTCAAATATTGCAAGCCACTACTGCAATCAGTCCATTGTCAGATGCCTAGGTCATACATTAATTCATTAGCTATTACATATTTCTATTAGCAATAGCATTGATTTTAAACTAAAATTTACTTTATGCTTTTTTACTTTGCTTGAAAAAAAAAAGAAGAAAGAAAGAAAGAAAGAAAAGACACAGTGAATCCTATTTGCCGGGACGGTTTTTACCAAATTTTATCAATGGTTTTTTCCACCTATGGCAAAAACTCGCCAACCCTGAGGTGAGATTTGGTAAAATGGTTTGAAAAGAAATGCTTTTTTATTCATAGGCTGTTTTCAGTTGCTATAATAATATTGAACATACAACTTTTTTGTGTTACTTTATGCAATGCATCACTTTCACTTGAAAATATTCTGATTAAATATAAATTTCATATTCGCTTTAAATTTAAAAATATTAAATTTAATTAAGACCTGCCTTTCCATAAAGGTAGGGTAAAATTGAAAATATAGATTTAAAAAGCCTCCCCCCCACACACACACATATACACACTCCAAAATAATAAACAAACAAGAAGAGGAAAGGAAGAAAGAAATAAATTCACGTAATCAAATTCTATTTCTTTAATATCATAATTTACAAATTACTCACATTTAAAAATATAATGACCAGGACTTTAAGACTTAGATTCTAGGCAAATATTTTACACTGAAAAAAATGTTTTGTTGATTCAAGGAAACATATTTTTTTTTTCTGTGTATTGTATGTTCTGACTTCACATTGTTCTAGGGCAAAGGTAGTATAAAATAAGTAGGTATCGCTTTTTTTTTTTTTTTTTTTTTTTTTTTTTTTTGTCTGCATTTTCAGCTAGTTGACACTATTTATTTTCATTAAAAAGTTTATTATAGCTGCATTCGGAAACATAATGCTATTTAACCTGTTAATAACTAGTCCGACTGTAATACCCATTTAACCCCACCACAGTGAAACACAAATAAAAAGAAAAATATTTTTTTTTAATTCAAACTTTATCTAGTGATAAGCTGTTTAGTCCTTTTCTAAATTCAAAATAACAAAGTACTTTTCACATTTTCAAGAAGTTGTTAGTTTATTAGTTTCTTGTAAAGGCTAATAATATTTTCCCAAATGCAGTTGATAAACTTTTTAATGAGTATAAATGTTCCCATCTAATTTTTGAAAATGCAGGATAAAAAAAAAAAAAAACACAATTTAAAAAATAGACTATTTATATTTTAATTAAAAAGAAATACCCTTATTTTACCCCAACCATACCATACTCTTTCGCTACCTTCTGCACAAACTTATTTGATTTAATTTTTTTAACGCTGCTATTTAGGCTGTTACTCATAATGTTTCCGAAATAAATAATTTACTTCTTTAGCCAGTTAGTATAAATGTGCACTCTTAATAGAAGTAGTTCAATATTTCACAATACAATAGAGTTGATTAGCCGCAACCTTCCAACGGAGAAACGTGGAACCATGATTTGGTTTTCCATGATATGGTGAAATGTTGAACTACTTCTGTTAACAGTGAGGTAGTATGTAAGAGCTAATTACAGTCAACTCTGGTTACAGTGAACCTCTGGGGACCATCAAATTTCGTCCACTATATCCGAAGTTCACTCACCGAAGTGTCCCCATGATGAATGGAGAAACTGTTTGTGAATCGGGACTAATAGTTTGCGTTCACAAAAGATCCCTATATCCGGAGTTGACTATGTGTTTACCCCAGGGGCGTAGGGTTAGGAGGGTCATAACTCCCCCATGAGGAATTTTTTGCCATACAAAATGTATATTCTTCACTCCCTCATCACACACATATATGCATATATGGGACTTGCAGTAGTTGTAAACCCCCCCCCCCCATGAAAAATTTCTGGCTACGCCCCTGGTTTACCCACATTAAAACAAACGTGGAGTGACTTTTTTAACGTCAGTCATGGATTTAAATTTCAAAATACATTTTTAAAAAATCTTGTATTAACGATGTAGTTCGAAAAAAACATGTGATTTTGGTACATAAATACAAATAAACTAATAATGTAATGCACTTCAATTTTTTTTAGAATGTCTCTTTACAAGCTGTAATATACACTGTAATAAACGATAAACTTGTATCAATAGCGAAACTTTCAGGAAAAATTCTTAAAAATCGAAAATTTAGCAGGATATGCGACCTTTCGAAACTTTTGGGTCGTGCATTTCCATGTTGAAGAATTTTCCCCGAAAGTTTTATAAAAGGCACCGTTGTTTCATTTATTGCGGTGTATAATACAGCTTAGAAAGAATCATCCTGAATTTTTTCTAGCCCCTGGTGCAAATAGCTTATTCTGATTTGTGTATTTAGACTGTGAGGGAGATTTTATTTTTTCGAACTACACCCTTAATAGCCTTTGGGATTCAATTACGGAAAATTGTATAACTTAGTACCGAATGCACATACAAATAAAAAAAAACTCGTTGGACGTTTCGGCAGACCACAAAATTCTCCTTTCTTGGCATGTATAGAGTTTACTTTACTCTCACGTACATTTTATACTCTTATAAGTTATTTAACTCATACAAGTCGTTGGTATCGAGCTAGAAAGGTGTTCCATGTCATTGTCACAAATGGAACTGAGCCACAACGTGCACCCCACAGGAAATTCGAACGAGGGGGGAGGGGCTCGTCCTCCGTCTCTCTTCGGAACATTTTCTGCCATCATACAGACGACATTTATCGCTTGCATTTGCCTAAGCAATATTTGATATCTGCCCAACATATCATGAATCATTCTCATTTCCTTTTTTTTTTTTTAATGAGTCGCCATTCCGTGTGGGAAGTTTGCTGCTACTACATTTTGACTCATTTCTTCGTTACTCACCGATTTATAAATAAAAAATTGTACTTCTACTCAGAAAAGTCATTGCTTTAAATTCTATTACTGTGATTAATAATAATAATAAATAAATGAAACGTCACGCTTTCAAATCTATATTAATCGTGGTTTAGTAAATAAACATTTAAATAGGTGATTTCAACATATCTATTTAATACTACATTTCAGGGAAAAAAAGTTGAATTTTTTATTTAAAAAAAAAAAATAGCATGCTTTCATGGAAATTCGGGTGTGTGGATAATGATCATGCTTTTAGTTCGGAATGCTGGAAGATCTTTCGGCATATTCAGTATTAAATAATGCTGTACATATGACTTGATATTGGTGCGCAAGAATGGTGTGGCGGACACAGACTTCTGTTTTCTTATAGGGGGCCTAGTTGAAAAGAAAAAAATAACATACTGCTTAAGATAACGTCTTGCTTTAGTACACATTCTGTTTAGCTTGAATAAGACTTTTTTTTTTAACTATCTCTCAACATTTTTGTTTATTTTTACCCGCACACATACAGTAAATGCAAAATTTATAAATGCAGACTTCAGATGATTTTCCACGGCACACTTCAAGATTTTAAAGGTTCATAACAAGATTTCCAAATTTCCTCGACTTTTCTGTTGAAGAAAATTTTTCTTACTATTAAGGTTTTTCAGTTTTTCTTGACCGGTGCCAACCCTGCATACGACAATAAACCTCCGAACACTCTGAACTAATAGCATGATCATTATCAAAAGCCGCACTTTCACTAAAATATATGCAACAGTTTTCTTTTTCTTTCTTTCTTTCTTTTCTTTTTTTGTTTTTTTTTTCAAGAATTTAAATGGCAACAGTATTGCTGCCAAATTTAAACGTCAACTTTTTTCTTTTTTGGCCGGCACTGTAGATAATCATTTTAATAAGTTTATTTTGTTTTCAAAATTATTGATTTTAATGAAATACTTTTAGTTTTTTAAAATTGTATGTCTTTAAGAAGCAGATCGGATTTTACATCATTGAATAATTTTCTACGCCTGAAGTCACGATGGTTTAGCAAAATTGTCTTTTTTTCGCGAATTATCTTATAGCACCTTTTACACCGCAGTAACAAATTTCACTAGCAAGCCTTTCACAAAAGTGACTAAAGCACTCTTTGATTTCTTTTATAAGACACGTCTTTCGATAGACTAAGGATAATTGCTGATGTAGAACACTACATCTGAGAGGAATGGATATTGATTATAATTCATTGTTATAATATTGAAACGGAAATTACAGAACATGGGGCAGACGGGATACAATCAAACAAAATATTATTATTGTTATTATTGTTTTCCTGTTCACAAATTTGCCTGTACAAAAATAAAATTAATGGACACTTTTAACCACCTCTTTTCCCCAACTAAATGAATTTTTATGAGTTTGTAGATAAAATCTTCATGTTTGAAAATTACAAAAAGTAAATGTTCATTGTACCCCGCTAAACGGGGTACAATGAATTTAATAACACTTCACAAACACTCAAATTCAAATTTCGAATTTCAGCATAAATGTATTATGTACAGTTATAATAAACATTAGTGAGACACATAAATATTAAATTGAAATTGAAAAAAACGAATTTAATTAAACTGTTATGGCTTACGATAAAAACATAATACTTTTATTAGAAATTAGCCTTTTTTTTTTTTTTTTTTTTTTTTTTTTTTTTTTTTTTTGGTTTGTTATTAAATTCACTTAAATCAAATTCAAAAATTAGCATTTCTGCTCTCCTTTCTGTAACACCCTGAAGGAGCAGGAGGTAGTCGTTTTGATACAATTTTGAGTTTTTTCACAAATGTATTTTTCCGAAGAACTCACAAACTTGGTGCTTGGACTTAGTCGTTTGGCGTGCAGAACTTCGTATTCTGTTTAAGTTTATTATATCCCCCAACAGCAGTGGTGTAGCCAAGGGGGGGTGGTTAGGGGGCACAACCCTCCCCATGAGGAATTTTTTGCCGTACAAAATGCATATTCTTCACTCCCTCATCACACACACGTATACATATATATGGGCTGCAGTAGTCGTAACCCCCCCGCATGAGAAATTTCTGGCTACGTCACTGCCCAATAGAGTACATTTCTTTACATTTAAGTCACCTTCCTTGATTAATGCATAATCATTTAGACCAATACTGCTTGACTTCCTTTTTGTTCCCTTTTTTGCCAATTTCTTTTTTGTGAAAGTGTTTCTATATGCTCTATAGAGATCTCAATCTGAATATTTAATAGTAATATCTTTATTTTAAGTGAATGGATCACCAGGGGTACCAAAAAACATGTTTCATATTGTACCACGGCTACAAGGGTTTCATTGTACCCCGCATCGAGGCTACAAAATAAATAATTTTTTATTAATTCCTAGTATTAATTATTTTTTAAATTCTGGCTTTGGAAGTATGAAGACCACAACACAATGATAACAATATTTCAAAAATAAATAATTATACAGATGAGAACAAAGAGGTAAAACAAAATTAGAAATTTACTTTCAGTGGTGAAAGCAAACTTTAATTCATCATCATTTCACGTCACAAAAAGAGAGACGTTAAAAAAATCACGCTGTTTATTTTATTATTGTCATAAATTAATTGTTTTATTGGTTAAAACGCAAGAATCGTTATAGATATGTAATTGTCTTGAATTCAAGAACTCCGCGTTTTATTTGTGTGGTTTTCTGCATCTCCTATTATCGCAATACTCCACTTATGACGAACGTTTTTTTCTCTTTCTTTTCTTTTCTTTTTTTTTTGGGGGGGGGGTGTTGTTTAAATAAACAAAATATTTTCCCATGGACTTTGTACTTAAAGGAGAATAAACTAATTGCGCCAGGAAAAAATTCAGGATGATTCTTCCTAAGTTACACACGGTAATCAATGAAATAACTGTTCTTTATGAAATTTTCTGAAAAAAAATACTTCAATATAGAGTTGCGTAGCAAAAATTCTCGAAAAGTGACACATCCACCTAAATTTTCGATTTTTAAGAATATTTTCTGCAAGTTTCATACCTGACACGATTTATCATTTATTACTCTATAGTATACAGCTTGTAACAAGGTATTCTAAAAATTCTGAATGAATTGACATGATTAGTTTATCTGCATTTTTTGTCCTGAAATCCCAGCGTTCCTTGCGTAGAATCAAGCTGCACAGCTAACAAAATTGAAAGTTTCTACGTGCCTTGTCCTTGAAACGGTATATCAGCCCCGGAAGAAGAGGGGAGGGAAAGCCTTCAGTTACAATGACTATAATTTCAAGCCCTTTTTCGAAAGGGAGTCCCCAGCCTATTGAATTGAAACAGCCAGCTGATGAAGGGCCCTATCTGAGTAGGCCATAAGTTTCACTCCTCTTCCTGAAGGGGAAAACGATGTAGGAAAGGGGGAGGAAGACCCTGAACATTTAATACTGAGAAGGTTTTAAGGGTGTTCCATTTATAAAGCGGTAGGCGACGCGGGATTTTTGAACAGTTTTCTAAAAACAAATCAGTGATGTTAAAGCTTTCCAAAAAAAAATTAAGCGTAAAAATTGGCTCAAAGATGGGCCGAAAAGTGTTATCCTCTTGGGGAAATATTGCAAAATTTCGTATATTTTTAAGATTTTTTTTCCTGAATGGTTCGTATTTTTCATAGGTTCACTTTTTTGTGATCGTGCATAGGGTAGCTTGCAAAAAGACACTATAAATTTTTTCGAGTCTCTATCACAATTGGAATTTTTTAAAAAGCTATTCAAAAGTCGCGTGATTTGTTAAAAGAGCAACTTAGCTTAGTATGCCTTAGTAACAATACTCTATTTTTTTGTCGACTTTTTCTAAATTTTCAATTTCTACGATTTAAAATCTTTATGATCGAGAGCGTTGTATAGGTATTTATTGGTGTTATTATAAAGTGCTTTGATAAAGTGCTTCGTAAAATGAATCAATAAAAATTAATTGACCTAAACAATTTTCCACCTCTAAATGAGAATTTGATTAAACTACTTTAATATTGGTTATTTGGTACTTGGTTGAATATTATAGTTGACCGTACTATTAATAATGGTGAAATCAGGAGGGATGATTAAGACCACTCTGACATTTTTCTACTTTTTCACTTTTTTACTTTTTTTTTTTTTTTTTTTTTACAGAAGAAAAATAATTGTTTTGAGTAATTAGAAGATAACTTGGACTTTTAAAGAACATCCAATTCAAATATTATTTCCTTGTGCTTCTTTACTTATAATTTAAGGGGATATCATGATTTTCCCATCAAAGCCCACAATTCTACGCTCACTCAAAACTCAAAAAAGAATTTAAATGTAACCCAAGTTTTTAATTTTAATAATTGATTAATTTTTCAAAGAATTATTTCTAAAAAAAAATCGTAAGCAATAGGGAAATTTGTACTACGCGATTTATGAAGAAAATGCTTTGAAACCATTCGTGAACGAATTATAAATTCTGCTTAAGACCTAAAAGTACAGCTGAATATATAAATAAATAAAATATCTGAATAGAATCTTTAAGTAAATTTATGTTTCTAACGTTGGAACAGTACAGCATAGTATAAAAATTGTCAAAGCGAGTCTATTTTTGTTAGTAGATTTATCTGTTTGTTGATTATCTACTTAGCACTTTTCTTTTCTTCTCTCTTGTTAAATTTAAATTTCATACTAATATAAATTATCTAAATTAATCTAAATCTAAATTAAATTTAAGAATACATTATGAAAGTATTTATGATTAATTAAAATTAAATCTAAAATAAGTTAGGATGTTTTGGATTAGTACGTTTAAGAATATATTGAAGAAAAAACGGAATACTTTAATTGCACTTTTTATAATAGAAAATTCGTCATCATTTTTAACTTGGTCCGCTGAAAGTTGTGCAATTTTCTGAAAAAATAATAATATGCCCATAATATAATGTTAACCAAGTGTTGCTTCAGATTGTCTCGGCAACGAAGCATTCAGTGGAAATAGTATATCACAAATCAAATAATTTCGCAATTTTTAAAATTTCATTCCTATCATATGTGTTAGGAAAGTAACCGTTTTTTCCTTTGCAGAGAACAGACACACAGATAGTACAGTGAAATCTCCCTTTGTTGGACAAGTGTCTTGGGGAATGGAACGAGTTCACAACATTTACATATACCTCCATAAATTGGGTACTTCCATAATCGTTTTTTTTTCTTCTGTAGCCGGGGGGGGGGGCTGTATTTACTGTATTAAATAAATGTAGCAATAGAATAATAATGTCTGAAAATATATTATTTTGTTTAAAAAAAAATTTAAATTGAAGGATTTTTATTTCAGGGTTTTATACACAGTTATTTTGTTAAATATATCTGAAAAAACAGATTGAAATATTTCTCGTTTAAAAAATTTAAATGCGCTAAACAATTTAATCAAATCTATCATAAAATTATATTAAAACACTGAAAATGGTTATATTACACCAATTTAACTAATATAGTTGGTTGGTCGGTTGATAAGAGGTTAAATGTTAAGGCAAAGTTGCACGAAATCTATCTGCCTCAGGGGGGTACCTTGTGCGGAGGATTTTTAAGAGGTTTTACTGCCTATTTGCTTAGCCGCGCTGTAGGTAGACTAGATCCCTGGACCTTCACACATCAGCCATCTTACCAATGTTCACATTCACTTTCTTATCCACTGAGCCATTGTCGGCTATCTATTACTAATTGTTATTTATTACGCTAGCTGATTATTCTAATTATTCTAATCTTTTCTAGTTTTCTCAAGTTTTTCCTGTTTTTTTTTTTTTTTGTTTTTTTTTTTTTTTTAAGAAAGAAAATGAAAACAATAGTAGTAATAATAATAATGTCATTTTTCATCAAATTGCATCAATTAGCTTAGCATCTAAATGCGACTGACTGAATCATAAAATTTTAATTATTTTCTTTACCTCTCCTTACAAGGGCATCGCCTTTATTTACAAATCCGCTCTCTCACCACCTTCCCACGTGCGAGCACATAGACACGCATTTTACAGTGCACTTTATTTTAAATAAAAACCGTTTTTCAGGCTAAAGATAAATTATTGCTTCCGAAAAGTATTTTAAATCTTGGCAAAGGACGTGCATTTCGGGAGCCAGTGATTTAACTCCTCAACCCTTTCGCATCGAACATGTGAATGCGAAGCTATGTTATTTACGGGTAAGTTAAACAGAAAGTTGAAGTAACCCTTTACCATAAGGTATGTCACACTCTTTTACGAGAAGTTGGCAATGGCGATTGCTGGTTTATGGTAACTCCTTTGTTCTAACGGTTGCCAGTCCTTCGAGTTCTTTGCCCCCAGTGGTTTAAAAATATAAGGAGAGACGTGACAAACTGCGCCATTGCTGAGTCAACTAGTACATTTCGAGAGCTCTTATATTTAGACTTTCTATATGCAGAGTGAGTAAATGAATGATTACAGGGCTTTGCAGGTTGTGAATGGAAATGGATCATCTAGATGGATATCCGGGAGAGCCTTGGCTAATTTTTAATTATTGTAGATCCTTGCAATGTAATCCGTAAACGCTGTTCTTTTAGGAAAACATGCGCCAAAGAACAGCTTTTCAACCCTTTAACGCGCAGTGTTCCCGCTCTGGGAACACCAAACTCTGACGTTTAGACTGTTGCCAGTCAGGAAGAATAGATTTGATTTCTATAAAAAATAGTTGAGGTTGACACAGCTCCACGACAATCCTTTACTTTTTTAGCACGTCATTTCTCATAAAAAAACAAATTCTCACGATTATTTTTAATAGCACTGACATCTGCTGAAAAATGGAAGAATGAGAGAACAGCTGGATAGATTGCCCAATGCTGAAAAAAGGGCAGCCATTGCCATCGCTCAACTACCAGCAAGATGGCGGACGATTCATACGTTCATCGCGTGCCACAGATCTAGAGACCCTTTTTTGACGACAGCTCGCTGTGCCGCATAGCGAGCTGTCGTCAGAAAAGGGTCTCTAGATCTGTGGCACGCGATGAACGTTTCCATCGTTCGCCATCTTGCTGGTAGTTAAGTCGAGCGATGGCAACGGCTGCCCTTTTTTCAGCATTGGGAAAGGGTTGTGCCTCAAAGGGTTATCTTGTAGATCCTTGCAATGTAATCCATAAACGCTGTTCTTTTAGGAAAACATGCAACTTAGAACAGCTTTTTAAAGCATCGAGTTGCTCTAGAGACTTGAAAAAAATTTAGAATATCTCTTTTCAAGTTGTACTGTGAACTGTTACAAACAACGAACCTGTAGGAGTTGCAAAACAGTTTGGAGAAATGCTAAACATACGGAATTTTGCAATATTTCCCTAAACGGGCGATTTTTGTGCTTTTGAATTTTTTTCTGGATGTTTCTTGAGAAATACAGCTTTATTGTTAGTATTGGTTCATAATACATTAGGTGAAGAAGCTTTATTACTTTTTTTTCTTTTGTTTAACATTATTGATTTGTTTTTAGAGTTGTTCAATAGTCTTGTGACAATGATCACTCTTCAGGTGGAACACACTTAAGGCGATGGTATTTAGTGAAATCGGTTGAAATTAACTAAAAGACCCTTTAAAAAAAACAAAAAAAAACAGCTATTTTTGCTCTAAGGAACTGTTTAGCAATACACGCGAAAAGATAAAAGGGGGAAAAAATTGCACAATTTTAAGGCTTCAAAACATTCTAATGCTGTTTGTTTTGTGTAATAATCAGCAAATGAAAACTTTAAGAATCTTTCCTTTTCTTTTTTTCTAATCACTCACAGCTCAACGTAAATATAATAGACATTACTGAACAACTCTTTTAATATCTTTGTCTATCTTCAACTGCCCATAGACACATGTGCAGATTGGTCATTGAGATTCTGATTGTTCCCAATTTCAACAAAACGTTTTTTTTATTAAAAAAGGTATTTTGTTAAATAGATTTGGTTGAATCAAACAAATTTTTGTTAAAACAACAAAACAAAACTACCAAATTATTTAACCAAACAACCTTTGTTAATTCAACAAAGCACTTTTAAACTTGAATTTGATCTCAAATATTTTTCAGCATGATGAATAAACACTTAACTAAGAATAAACAGCAAGTGCATAAGATTCCAGTTTGATATAAATTTGTTAAGTAATTTTAAAACGACTGAAAGATGATGACTTTAAGATGACTGCAGTGTAAAGCCTCTTTTTTTTTTTTTATCTCAATAATTTGCAGTACAATTAAATTTTCTTCAATGCTTTTATATCTAACTAAACCCTTGCTTAAAATGAATAAATTAAATTATGAGGATTTCAGAATTTAAGAAAAAGATATTCAAACAATTAGATCTTCAATACATTAATTTTATTTACGTAGCGTACGGGTTAAACATAATATTGTTTTGATTCTATTCGGTTGTTACGGAACAATCCATATAAGCATAGTTTCTCCTCTGTTCTTTTCTTTTCTTCTCGTTGTTTTCCACGTGACCTGCATTACCTTTCGATTTATGCATGGGGTTTCGTTTCGATTCCTATAAAACCTGTTAAAAAGAAATTGATTATAGCTCTTGTTGGTGTTTATGGAGTTAAATATTGTTTTCGATGCGGATTATTGACTTTTTACAATAAACTAAAATGCATGTTTATTCGATTGCATTTTCTCTTAAGTAATGTCATAAACGTATTTTTAAGTTATTTCTTGAAGCTAAAAAGTTATTGGTATTAAAAATAATAAAAAGCAGATTTATTATTATTATTATTTATTTATTTATTTTAGTATTATTTAACAAATACCCATACTTTAAATGTCAGCACTTTTTTTTAAAGAGATTTTATTGTAAAATATTTTTATAGATAATTTGTAAAATATTTTTTTATAGATATCTTGTAAAATATTTTTTATAGATATTTTGTAAAATATTTTTGGTAATGAAAATGGGTTTTTATTTAAAAATTTTTCATATTCAATCAAATTAATAATAATAGCGATAACAACACTAGATTTTATGGACGATTATGCTTTATTTTTTAATGTATGTTATCAGTGGCGTATGCAAGGGGGGGGGGGGTGTTGGGGTTTCAATCCCCCCCCCCTTTGTAAAAAAAATATAACAAAATGTCCATAAATTTTCACTGTTTAGCTTAAATATTACGCATTTTAACACAAAGTTATGTCTATAACCCCCCCCCCCCTCCGCCCTTGAAGGAAGTCAGCATACGTCACTCTATGTTATTATACAAAATACTCCAAAAAACTGTAATGTTAACGTTAAGCTACTTGTATGTATATGCGTGTGTGATGAATATTAAAATATATAACGCATTTAACTTTCTGGACTTTTTTACAAAATAATAATAATAATAATAATAATAATAATAAATAAATAAATAAAAACATTAAGACGAAGATTTTTGGTTCTAGAGACCACAGATATCCAGATATTTATTTACCGAAAGAGTGTTTGATGATTTTGTTAATAATTTAATTCTGATACTCAAAATAAGAGTAAACTCAACAAGTAAAGACGCAATATCATAAAAAGAGAAACGTTAATTTAAAAGACAAAGGTAAAACTATTTGACTTCATTGAAATGTTTTACTGATAGAAAACACCGTTTACATAATAAAGCAGCTGGGGCGTACGCCCCAAACTGCAGTCATGCATGGGGCTAGGTCTGTTGCACTGTTTGTTTAGGGATGAAAGCGAGACGAAAAATACAGGGCCGTCTCTGTCCGCAAAGCTTTGCAAAACTTAGTCTCGTTTCGCAAAATGCCTATGAATTATAAGACTAAAAAAAAAAAAAGTCTCGTCTAGCGTAACAACTGTAAATCTCTGCCTCGTCTCGTTTCGCACCATCCCTAATTTGTATTATTATTTATAGACATTTTGTCATGATAACCTGTGGTAGAAATTAAAATATTTAGTCATTTCTCCAAAGTACCACAGTGACTCCATGACTTCCCAAAATTTATCACCGATCCGTACACTTGATATATAAAAAGAAAAAAAAAAGCAAAACAAAAGAAGTTATATGAACAATATACATTGATTCCTGTTAAGAGCTGAATTAAAGAATGTTATTATAAAAATATTAAATTGATCAAATATTGCACTCATCGAGGAGCTAAATAAGGAAAGTTTGCAAGCGAAAAATGTATATAAAACGTTGCTGGCTGGTCTGACGAAACCGCTGATCTTGTATTCTAATGGTCCGTTATATATTTTAGTTGACAAGGACCAGCTGGCCACCGTTAATTTCTAGCCCTGTTATGTGTAGTTAAAATTTCGATAAAGCATTTGTTTATTACATATCAAATTGAAAATGCTTCACGGAACGCGTGTGATTTAAAAATGTGAAAGCACACAATAATTAAGTGGTCATTCCAGAATTGAGGTTATACTGCAAAAAAGTGTCTGTATCTTTTTATTTTCCTAGTCATTTCATAATTAATGCGTTATTTGCACGATTTAACGATTGCAGATGTCCATTACTACATACAAACTAAACAACCTTAATAAAAGAAAAAATGAATTATCAAACTCAGCCGGGCATTATTTAAAAATACACAAACAGTGAATTTTCCTTTGATTAAAAATTCTAATTTTGAATTAATGCTGTTATACCACCAAGCAGTTTGTGTTTTCTTTTATTGTTGGACTAGACCATTTGAAATTCGCGTGTTGCTTTTAATTAATTTTTCTTTGCTTAGAGTCCTTCTAATTAGCAAACTCGTGTCATGGATGTAAATTGGAGTTCAACCTTAATCAGTCTAGAAAACAATTTAAATGCAAAAAGTTCTTTTTAGGGAACAAATTACTTTACGAGAGCGGCTCTTGTCTAGTTCTTTAGTTTCCAGTTCTTTCCTAACCAGAAACTTTTTCTGCGTATAGTTGTTGTATTCCGGATAATTTCGTGTATGGATGTCGGAGGTAAATTCTCTAATTATCGGGTTATAGCAAAAACATTAAGTTGTTTTCGTTTCTTATTTTAAGTCTATTGATTTCATATGATATATAGTTCGGTAGTAGAAAATTTAAAATTTTAATCATACAGATGATTTATTTGTTTTAGGTATCTTATTATCGATTTATAAATCGAATTTCATCAGTGTTATGAAGCAAAATTTTTTAGTCAATTGCTGTCTGTGAAAGATTCATTAATTTTTGGGGAATCAACGGTCGAAAAGTTCATTATTACTTCAACACTTTTTCTAAAATGATTATTAACCCTCTATTAGGCCGTGGTAAGAATACTTACCACCTACAGTCTATTAAATACAGAAATCAATTATCATTAGCGAATTTTCTGATTTCTGTTCAGTTATTTTGGATGTATAATTTTTCCATACATCTAAATTCTAAATTATATTTGGCTTATGAACTTTTCTTTCATTCGTAATTTTAAAGAAAGCTCGAACAATTACTCGAAAATTGAGCATAAGAATCATCGCTTTCAATTATATATTTTTGCGTTTAATTCTGTGTACAAGCAGCAGAGAGTTTTCCAACTTTGATTTTGTGAATAATTAATGTATTCTCCTGCAAAAGTTCTATGTTTGTTTAATACTTGTTTCTCCAATTTTCACCTGGGATATTACAGTAGAGGGAAAATACATGAATTAATCCTAAAAAATGGGCCAGAAAAATCTTACTTTCGACTCTCTGCACATAAGCTCGCCTTATAAAGGGTTAATATGCATTTGAAGATTTTGCTATTTTGCCATTTGCTTTTTTGCTTGGTAGTTCTGACTCGACTCCCCCAAGAAGTTTGTTCCATGACCGTAAAATCATCCTTCATATGTAGCCTTCTCCACATAATATGGTATATCATATTAGATAAGTGTATACACAAGTTTGATTATACCTAATTATTTTTGCGGCTTCAGTACTAAAAAAAATCTGCCCCCCCCCTCTCAAATAACAATGCCTGGAGTTTATTTATTTATATATATATTTTTTAATTATTATATCTGAAATATTTGTTGGAACTGAAATCTGAAATGTGTAGAGTACAGGTAGGAATAACTTTGTCCTTTATTTATTTAACAGATAAGCTTTCAACTACAAATAAAACATGCGATCACTAGTATAATCTAAAAAAAAAAAAAAAAAAAAAAAAAAAAAAAAACATATATATATATATATATATATATATATAACGCATTTTTAAGTTTTTCCATTAAAAAAAAAAAAAGGTTTAAAAAGATGAAAAATTGCAATATAAAATCATAAATGAAAGGATTAAAATATTTTGTTAGTTTTAATTCTACAAAATAATGATTTAAAAATAAATTTAATTAAAATTCAAACCAAAATTTGAAAATGACCATGCTGAATTACATGAAATAAGAGTTTGCATTACTTTGCATTATAAATTTTATTTAGGGAAAACTTACATGATTTATTAACATATTGTTTTGATTTTTATTTTAGAAAACGATGAAGTTTTTTGGCCTTTTCAATCCCTAGTCTTTTCCTAAGTTTAGACCAAACCTAACCACTAGTTGAGAAAATTATTTCCACAGATGGTGAACTTCATCTGCAATTTGCCACTATCTTCATATATTAGTAGGAGCTGTGTAAATCAGGATTTTTGGTAGCCCGCTTTTCTAACAGATGCTAAATTGTTATGGCTTGTTGAAATTCGTCTGGCTTTTCACTTGATATTTCTACATACTTGTGAACATTTTTCACAAATGTGTCAATACAATCTATTTGGGAATTCTAAAAAGTATAATTTGTTAGTTGGCGCATACAGCTGCCTTTTTTTTAACCACCCATGTGGTTAATGCTTGTTTCGGGAAAACTTTTGTGCTTCCATTACTTACTTGAGAACATACTATATTTATTTAATGCTCCTTCTTCTAAGTATTTAAATAGACAGAACGCCCACAAAATTCCAAGTTTGAATATTTCTCTTTTCAAAGTTAGCCTGCAAGGTGTTTTCCTGTCTTTATTCTATCAGGAAAATTAAACCATGACCTAAAAAAACAATATACGTTCTGTGAACACAGTAATATATTTTTATCTCTAGTTATAAAAGGAATTAGGAACTTTTTATTAATACCAGCAGGAAAAAAATTATACTATATTAAAGTTGGAGGTTTTATTTTTAAATTTTAATTTAATTAATTATTATTTTGGTATGAAAATTTTTTAGGTTTAATTTGTTCTCTTTTGAAATAAAATTTTAATTTTAATTCCAAAAGTGTTATAATAGTCAAAATCTTTATAAAACCCAACCATCTAAAACACACCCGGGTCAAGTTTAAAAAAAAAAAACTTTTGTTTTACCCGAAAAGTAATATCCACTGGGTTAATACCTATTTTTATCAAAACTGTTGATATGATTTTATTCAATATTAGAAAGTTTATTTTAACGCTCAGTATTGTTTGTAGAATTTAAAAGTATTGGCTTATATATATTTTTTAAACCAATGTAACACCGTTTGATTTTTTATTTAATTTTAAATTATTATTTAGTTTATAATTATTTAAAATTATTATTTAGTTATAATTATGTTTTATATTGACTTATTTATTTATTTTGTGATAAAAAAGTTCCTCATTTCCTACTGAAAAAAAAATCTAATTCGTAGGAGATTCTGTTTTCTATTATTTTTTATATAATTTTAAAAGTCTACATTGTAACTTATTTACTCAAGCAAACCAACTATTTAAAAACATCAAACGATTTTTTATTTCGTCAAGTAGCTTCTTCCATTAATCAATTCAATTATTTATTTTAAGAAACATATTTGGGTGAATAATTTATGTAGTTGTTTCAAGCAAAATTTAGCAAGCTGCATTTTTATAAAACTTTAGAAGGATTCGCAAGAATGATTTAATTTATTTTTGAATCAGTCTAGTAGAAAAGTCAGGCCCATGTATCCTCTCGACTAATATCATAACTCCTTTGTAAACCATTAACTTTCAACTAGGGCTCTTTAAAAATTTACAATCTTCTATAACTGTCATTAACAACTTACAGTTCAGTATAATTGCCATTCACATGCATAAACTGCAACGGAAATTTCGACGTATATGCACTGTACTATTCTATCATGTGCATACGAATTAGAGGATCTATTCTTACTTATATTATATCCCTCAATGAATAAATAAACTTAAATCATCTATTATGTATGCAATATAGTTAATAAATAAAACGTTTTCTGGGTTAGTATTTTTTGTGTGATATCAGACTAAATTTGAAATCGCTTTATGAAAATAATTTTGCTGTTGATACAGTAAATAAAATTTCCCTTGTGTGTATAAGACTAAACTAATACATTATTATAATGTATGTTTATTTCGTTCGACAAACTCCAATAAGCAGGAAGTTTTCCCTTCACGTCACCCTATTCTATAGGCTTGCGGTTTGGAGGAGGGGAGCCTTATCCTAAACGAATTCCCGATTTTGGGGAAACCATCTCGGGGGAAACACTGTTTACATCTTGACGTCACAGACTAGTATAGAATTATTATAGAATTACTATCAAGTTGTTTAGTTTAAGCTCATCCATCCCACATCAGCCACTCCAAACCTAACTTCCTTTCTGTAATAATGACCGCATTTTTGAATTTTCAGAAATAATTCGGTTGAAAAAGTAATGTTTTAAAAATTGCATTTGAAATCGTAATTTTAGGACCAACAGATTTCGACAAAAAATAATTTGTGTTCCAAATGTTATAAAATAGTTATTATTCCACTGTATTTATTATGTCTTTGCATTTTGTATAAAATGTTGTTGAATCTGTTTGAATGTGCTTTTTATAACGTGTTTATTATATTTTGAAGGAATTGTAATTACGGATTTATTTATTTATTTTATTATTAGTATTTTTTAGGCAAAAATTCTTCATAAAGCATATGTTAAAACCATTAATCAATTAATTTCGTTCTTTCTTTTATTTCTTTTATTTATTTCTTCTTTTATTTATTTCTTCGTTTATTTCTTCTTTTATTTATTTCTTTTATTTCGGAATCCATTTTTAACCCGAGGTGAGTGCTTCAGAAGTATTGCAATTATTTTACTTGTGGAACTTGTTTTAAAACTGTTCTCTAATAATAATAGAATCATCTTATGTTAAATAATAGGCTTTTGGGCGATTTTTATAACTAATAAAATTGTACCTGACTCGAAAGAATTCAGAATGCTGCTTCGGAATATGCCTTGTTATAAATGATATGACTTTCTTTATAGTAACTACAAATATCATAATATATATACATTTTTAGGGAGGGGGGAGGCAGTAATTTTATTATTAAAATATTTAACGGTTCTCTTCAAATGTTAAGATGGCTGAGGAACTTCCATTCATATGAGTATCACAAAATGCTGTATACGTTTAAGATGTTTTCCTGAATCCTTCATAATTACTTTAGATTTTAGGTTACTAAAAATGCATAGCAGAAGGAAAACATTTTCTTTCTTTACATTTTGACGTAATTTGATTTTTTTTTATGTTCAAAAGACACATCGTTTCTTGAAAAATCATGAAAAATGATTTTTTAAAAATGCTTAATTTCTTTCTTTCTTTTTCTTCCCCCCCCCCCCTTTTTTTTCTTTTAACTACTTTACCGTCTTTTATTTTCTTTAATTTTACAGATAAACTCCGGCCAACTCGGAAAAGGAAGTAATCTTGCTGTATTAAAAATTAGTAAAAATGTAAGAAGTAAAGAAAGTAAGTAAGAAAGAAAAATATTATCCAGCTGCATTAAAATATATTTCTTTTTATATATTCTGTTATACACCAAAAATATATATTTTTCTCATCCGCCTATATTTTATTTATCTAATTATCTCGGGCCAATCTGGAAAACAAAGTAATCTTGCTGGATTAAAATTTAGTGAAAAGAAAGAAATAAAGAAAAAAATATCATCAAGCTACATTAAAATAATAATAATTATTATTATAATTTTTTATTATGCACTAAAGTATTTTTTTTTTATTATTATTATCATCTATGTAGTATTTTAATTATCTATTTATCTCTGACCAATCTGAAAACAAAGTATAGCCTTGCTGTATTAAAAATTAGAGATGCAACGAATAGTGATTTGGGCTAATACCGTTTATTCGGCCAAGCTCAGGCCGAATACCGAATATTCGGCACTTAGTTTAGGCAGCATACTAATTTTTTTAAATCTCATTTTAATTGTAAATAAAATATCAATTTTCTAATTAAATACTAAATAAAGACAAATTAAAATTCATTTTATGTTATTTATAGGTACTTAAAAACACGCAACAATATATTATCTGTAAAACTATAAGAATGTTGGTCATGAAAAAATATCTTTTACAAGGTTAAACACTAATAACATATTAATTATATTTTGAGATATTCATAATTTAATAAATAGACTATGGTAAGTGAGATTAATCTGGTAACTATGCATAAATCACATAATGTTTTGGACTTCACAGACTCTAGGTAAAACATATTTCGCAGCTTTTCATAATTATGTTTGTAATTGAGGATCTGAAAAAAATTCCTTCTACCCCGCACCCAATAAAGAAATGAGAAAATCAAGGCAAGCAGTGTCACCAAGTAGAAAAGTCTGCATTTCTGTAAGATTATTATATACCTTAGATTATGTTTCATTCATGTAAAATTCAATGACTTAGTATATTTATTGTATGAGATTAACACATAACTAAGCAAAATATTATTTGTAAATACGGCAATACCTGTACAGTATTCGGCTTACCGAATGTTCGGCAAAACAGCTTAATAGGCCGAATACCGAATGGTGTCCGAATATTCGTTGCATCCCTATTAAAAATTAATAAAAAAGAAAGAAAAAAATATCATCAAGCTGCATTAAAAAATATATATTTGAACAAATTTTTACGTTTTTATCTTTTGTCTCATTTTGTATTGAAAGCTTAGATCCTATTAGAAATTTAAGTCCCAATCAAAATATTTGGGAAAAGGCAAAGAAAAATTAAGTTTCGTTTCTTCATCACTATTATAAAAAATGTTGAATGGTTATGTTAGGACGGATGCGAGGCAAGAAAAAAGGCGTCTCTCAAAATCCCTATGTTGTAATCAGTGGCGTAGCCAGAAATTTTTCATGGGGAGTGGGTTACGACTATTGTAACTCACATATATGTATACATGTGTGCGATAAGGGAGTGACGAATATACATTTGCATGGCAAAAAATTCCGGGGGTTGTGACTCCCCTATCTCCCCCCTTGGCTACGCCCCTGGTTGTAATAGAAAATGAACGCTAGAAGAAAAATAGTGCTATCTCGTCTCGCAGAAATCCCTATAATACAAATGAGAAATAGCCCTGTTTCGTCTCGCATTGCAAACGGCAAATCTCCGTCTTGTCTTACATCAGTCCCTAGTTAACCCTTTGACGCACGGTGGTTGCGCCGTAAAACCACCTTACTTCATCACTGCCATTGCTGGTCGAAAAAAAAAAAAATGCTTAAACCGTCCCAACGCTGCAAAAGTTCAGCCGTTGCCATCGATCCACTTAACTACCAACAATATGGCGGTCGATCGAATCGACCGCCATACCGAAGCCACACAGCTGGCTGCGCGCAATCAGCCGTGTAACTTCTTTAGCTCTGTGGCTCCAGGTAGGCTTTTCGATCGACCGCCATATTGTGGGTAGTTAAGTGGATCGATGGCAACGGCTGAACTTTTGCAACGTTGGGAAGTCCATCCAGTTGGTCTTCTATAAAAATACTTGCGTGTCAAAGGGCTAAGTGTTTTGTAGGGGTGGATGTAAGACAAGACAAATATTTGTAGTTGTCGTGCCAGATAAGACGGGCGGAGAGGCCTATTTTCCCATTACTACATAGGGATTTTGGGAGACAAGAGAAAGCTTTGCAGTTGCTATGCCAGACGAGACAACGAGATTTCTCGTCTAGCACCCGTCCCTAGTGTTTAATGACCTTAAAATATTAGAGATGATTCAAATAATACATTTCTTATCTTAGTGATTCGATCTATTTTGATGATTTTATGAGAGGAGGAAAAACCTTGTCCGATTGTATTGTTGAACATGCTTCATTTAGTTAGTTGTGGAAGAGTTCGATTTACATCTGAAAATATAGCTCAAATATCGCAAATTGTAATATCAGACAAATATCTCGATCTCAAAATTATTGGGAAAGGTGAGGGATAATCAATTAGCATACTTTTGTGTATTCGTTTGTTTTGGACACTCGAAAAATACTTGAAAATATGTTTTGCATGTTATAAGACATTCAAAATTACGTTTTATGCTAATAATAGCTCTATTAATAAAATCCTGATTTTAGCAAATGTGTTTTATGTTTTTACTGCGATATAGCTATTATAAGTGTTGCTCAAATGAAAGTGACACTGCAGGTGGTTTGAGAAATTGTTTAATCGTATTAACATAAATTAGTATACCAAAGAAAAAGTAATAAAGGGGTAAGAGATAGACTAGACAAAGTCACCTTGTAGGTTGAAACAAGTATCCCAGTGGTCAACGAGATAATGAGTACCTGTGTGTAGAAGCTCCGGGGCAACATTTCATACAGTACTGTGTGCGCATTTCCTTTGCTCATAGACATTTCCTCCGCTATTTTGCAAGTGGTCATTCGCCAATTCATTCTCACGAGACGGTCCACAGCTGAAACTGCTTCCTTGGTGATGACCGTATGCGCTTGACCAAGTCATGACCTGTCGTCAGTACTGCTTTTTCCACAACGAAAATCCCTTCACCATCGATATACCGATCTGCGTGACTTACACTCCACAGAATACATATTTTGCTTGACCGTCTCTCTAAAATGCATCGGCGAATCACCACTTGCGAAATAGCGGTGGAAATGTCTATGAGCAAAGGAAGTGTGCACATAATACTGCATGAAAGGTTGCCCCTTTCCCCGGAGCTTCTTCATCCCAGGCATCTATGATCTAGTTGAAAGCTGGGACACTTGTTTCAACCTACAAGGTGACTTTGTCTAGGCTATCTCTTACCTCTGTATTACTTCTTTCTTTTGTTATACTAATTTATATTAATGCCATTAAAGAGAGTAAATATTACATATTTACTCCTGTTAAACGAATGAACAATTTCATTTAGATTAAGGAGGGACGCTGTGCGAAAAATTAAGCCTGCCTGGTCTCGCTAAATTCCTATATGCAGTCGACGCTCGTTTTTACGAACATCTTTTTTACGAACACTTACAATTTTGCGAACTAGTGGAGTGGTCCCGAATACACCCCCATGGACGCTGTGCGAAAAATTAAGCCTGCCTGGTCTCGCTAAATTCCTATATGCAGTCGACGCTCGTTTTTACGAACCTCTTTTTTACGAACACTTACAATTTTGCGAACTAGTGGAATGGTCTCGAATACACTCCAAAAAAAAAAAATGTAAGTCGAAGTTCATTGTGAAGGCAAGTGTACAACGGGCGCTAGAAAAAACATTTGACGAAAGCATGTGTACACGCAATATTGAATCTTCGTCCGCCTAAAATAAATAACTTCGTATTCAATTTTTATTATAGACCCAAATCGAATTTCACGCTCTTCTGGAAACGTGCGCGGAAACTTTTGACATTCGAACAATTCCCTTTTTGCGTATACAGCCCTTGTTATATCAATGCAGAGGATTTTTTGTGAAAAAAAAATTAAACTATGTAATCTGGAAAAAACTATTTTAAACGAATTGGAATCACACACTTTCCTTCAAAGCCTGATGACCTTGATGAACATGACGTCATTTCGATTGCAACAGCTCATTTTGTCACTCAAATGATTCACTTTTTTTTATTCTCTGAAATAAAATGGAGCTGAAGATAGCAAAAAAGTCGCTTAAAAATGGGGGAACCGGTGGATTTTCAGATTTTTAAAGTGGCACAGATTGTTTTTTACATTTCTATACTTAATTATGAAAAATTTCAAGCGAATCGTATAAAGGGTTGTAGATGTTATTGCGCTTCTTCTGCTTATTAATCTTTTTCAACTTTTTAATCTTCTCGGAGTAATGGCGCTTAAATATTTTCATTGAAGTGGTTGCCCGGAATGGTTAACAGAATGAGTCAGGGATTAACATAACTATGTAATAGGATTTTACGAATTATTTGAGCAGTCCCTACGGGTTCGTAAAAACGAGCGCTGACGGTACTGATTATGAAAACGTGCGTCTCGTCTAACACAACACTGTCAGTCCATGTTTCGCCTCGTCTCACATCCATTCCTACTTAGCTTGAATCTTTATTAATTTTTGTTCTGAAAAATGCACGAAACCATATAAATGTAGCCATCTCATTGTTATTTTGCAATTGCCAAACTCCTTTCAAAAGTTTCTTAATTAATTAATAATAGGGATTAACAATTTAACGCGCAGTGTTCCCGCTCTGGGAACACCAAACTCTGACATTTTGACTGTTGCCAGTCACGAAGAATAGATTTGATTTCTATAAAAATAGTTGCGGGTGACATAGCTCCACAAGAATCCTTTACTTTTTATAGCACGTCATTTCCCGTAAAAAAATGGTCACGATTATTTTTAACAGCAATGACATCTGCTGAAAAATGGAAGAATGCGAAAGCTGCTGGATAGATTGCCCAATGCTGAAAAAAGGGCAGCCGTTGCCATCGCTCGACTTATCTACCAGCAAGATGGCGGACGATCGAAACGTTCATCGCGGGCCACAGATATAGAGACCCGTTTTTGACGACAGCTGGCTGTGCCCGGCACAGCGATTAGCGTTAAGTCGAGCCATGGCAACGGCTGCCCTTTTTTCAGCATTGGGAAAGGGTTGCGCCTCAAAGGGTTAAACCTGCTAAATCTTTTTCCTTTTTTCACGTTACTTAATTTAACATAAAGAATAAGAACTAATCTCAAAAATCATCTTTTTTACTTAATCACCCGTGAATAAGCTTTAAAATTTCCCCCTAAAAATTGGTTAAAAAAAAAAAAAAATGTATTAACTGAAGACTCAACAAATTTCTTTCTCTTTTCTTCTTTTCCCAAAAACTATTATACACGAGCTGCTCGAATAGACGTTCTAAGCCGTCGTCCACTCCTGGAATTTCCTGATCCGCGGGTATTAGTAGTAACCTGACCTGAAGTTCCTGGAAAAGAAAATGAAGTTTTAAAAACGAGCCGAGAAAAGAGTTCGGCATTGTTCGGCGGATGTCGTGATCCGCCTTATCCAGGTTCTTCCCTCATTAAAAGAAAGAAACCGGGGAGGAAAGGGCCCCGGAAGGATGACGCTGTACCGGATCCATGTTACTACAAGTTAAATTTTTCATTTATATACTTTTTAAAAAAAAATCCATTAGAGAGATGACCCGCTGTTTTATGTGCTGTTATTGAATGCTTGTAAGTTTAACCGGGTATTAGAACTTCGTTACTAGTTTTATATATTTCAAAATTTTTGAACAGGGAATTTTTATTCATTTATGTTTTGGTGATGAAAATTCTCTGTGAAAAATTTTCGAAACACATTTGTGGCATTGACAGTCACTTGCTGTGCATTATCGAAATATCAGGCCGTCTTAAAAATATTCGGTAATGCAGTAAAACTCGGTCGATCCAGGAATTTTTTCCAGGGTCCCATTTCTGTGAAAACTGTTTATTTTTGTGAATTTCAGTATCGATTTTTGTGAATTACAACGTCTATTTTTGTGAAATCTCATACTCTTCTTCTTTTTTTTTTTTTTTTTTTTTTTTTTTGTAAAAATAACTTTTTTGTGAAAAAGAAAATTTAAATGTAAAATGCTTATGAAGGTGCCGTTTTAATCGATTGTACTTTTGTGAAGGGACCGTTTTAATCGATTGTATTTTTGTGAAGGGGTCGTTTTAATCGATTGTAATTTTGTGAAGGGACCGTTTTAATCGATTGTATTTTTGTGAAGGGGTCGTTTTAATCTACAGTAATTTTGTGAAGGGGGCACAAAACGGACCTAAATTTCGTCTGCATCGATCTCTGCTTACGTAAATAAAGTTTAGAAAGTAATATGGGGGAGGGGGATTGCTTTATATGTACATAAACGTGGTTTAAAATAACCTGATTATAGAAGGGGTTTTCAAGAATTTTAAATACCATTATAAAAAATTCTGATATTATCACTTACGAAAAAAAGGATTAAGGAATATATATATATATATATATATATATATAAAACCCGGCTGTTCAAGCCTCGTCAGGGAGAGATCCCCTGAACCCCCCCCCCTAATTTTTTAGTTTAATTATTGCCGTATTAAAACGATATTAATTGACTATGTCATTTTATCGCTCATCTTTCGCGTATCTCGCCTGGTGACCCTATGTTGAAATTTTTATGAGTGTGACCTATTATAGAGAAATACATTGAGGTATTGTAGAGATACTATATGGTAGAATAGATTAGAGCAGTTGTGATACTAGAAGTCTTTGTGTAACCTATCTATAGAAAAATACATGTGATGCATATTCTACAGCTTACGAAATAATGTAACAATAGATTAAAGCTGTTGTGAACTAATAGTATTTAAATACATGTAAAATTATGTCGCTTTTTTATGTCGCATTTTTGGGACACATTTTTCAATAAAGGGTGTTGAGAGATAAAATGGCATAGTCATTAATATACATACATACACATATTGCTGTTACTTGTCAAGTCAACGATGTGAACAGCATTCACCATCTCGTTATTTAAAGGGTCACAGATTTGTCTCTTTGTTTTTAGATATTAGAATTAGGAATGCTTGCAGATGTAATAAAGGACTGTTTAGTCATGCATTATAAACTGGAAGGTTTATCTCGCCTCGTCCCTCAAAATCCCCATATAGGAAATACGCCTGTCTCGTCTCGCACCCATCTTCTTCTTCTTTTTTTTAAATTATTATTATTAACGGGTGGGCAGTTGCCGATTAGGTATTGGCCACTACAACGGCCCGAAGATATTGGCAATTTTACTCGTATTGTGGGGGGCACCCAATCGGCAGCCAACATTACTCCCTATGAAGGGACAGACGAGTTAACTAACACCGAAGCCCACGCCGGGAATCGTACCCATAGAGCCAAGGCGTGATTGAATGTGGGCGGTCTACCCATAATCATAAAATTACATTCTAAATATCAAAGAAAGAAGCAAATGAAGATTATTTTTGTGCATTCTTGATAAACACACAACAACAAAAAAAGACGAGTTTCTCCCAAAAGTGATTTTAGAAAGTAATGGTCGATATTACAATTTTAACGTGGTGTAAAATTTTTATCGAACATTGCATTAAAAAAAAAAAAAAAAAACTATCAAATCATTAAATTTGTTTCTTGTAATCATGTGTTTCATATGGGTTATAGCAGCCACCTCTGAAAATTCGATTGCCAAGCAGCCGTGATATTTCGGAAAGAGGATGAGAAATGACACCTCGCGGAAACGTTTCCATTCCTATAGCCCAGAGATTCTCAAACTTTTTCCCTGGTGGATCACTTTGAGAGTCTTGGCGGAGCACATTGTGCAAATTTAAAACTAGTGAATTGAATTGTTGACTAAATCAACAAAATATTTTCTTCGCGGAGCTCTTGCTGCCTTCACAAGCAGCGCTTAGTAGTCCGCGGAGCACATTTTGAGAAAACTCTGCTACATAGATGTTCAGCTCTAAAAACATGGCTGCAATCTTCGAACAATCCTAATGTCGCCAGTCAAATTCAGCTGCCGCTGTTATATAACCCACAAGTACATTGAAACCTCCCAAGTTGGACACCTGCCTAAGTTGGACTGTTAAGGAACGAAAAGTGGACTTAATATTGAGATACCTCTAAGTTGGACACCTCTGAATGTTGGATTCTTTTTGAAGGAACCTCAAGTGCCCAACTTTTGGAGGTTTCACTGTACCTTCACTTGAATAGATCTTTTCGATTGATAAACATTCTAAACCATTGGTTTCCAACGTTTTCTTGCAAACCCTTTTGAAAATCCGAAAGAAATTGACAAACCTCTTGTATTGTCGTAATAATATATTCCCTTACCCTTTTATACAACTCCCGAACCACCGATTAGAAACTACTATTCTAAATTATGTTTTGATGTTCTCAATTCGATGTATTAGAATTTATTTTAGGTCTGGAATTTAAAAAAAGAAAAACGGTTAATCATTTCTGATGCAGACTTAATGACTACTTCTAACAATAAGTCAATTACTTCATGCAGTAAATCGTTTTTAAAAGCTTATTTTTCCCCAACACGAAAAGTTTTTTTTTTTTTTTTTTTTTTTTTTTTTTTTTTTTTTTTTGTATTCGCTTCTAAATGTAACTTTTGAAACATGCCGTTCTTCAAAATATAAATAAATAATAATATCATTATTTAGTATGTATCGAAGAAATGATAGTATGCCAACTTTTGGCATTACTTTTAATGGTGGTGATTGTGCATTTGCACCTTTCATTATAGTCATTAAGAGTAGTCTTCCTCTGAATCATTGTGTGATATTCGGACGTTCATGAACGTTGCACGCAATTCGATAATTTCACCTTTCGCACTTCCATCACGAACGCGAAGTAACGTGCCAAATAAGCGTATCGCACTGGGGGAAAAGTTTTGCTAGCTCTTCCCCTATAATCATGCGAATAAGATGTGTCTAATATTGGCAGCTGCATTAAAACTTAATCCTTATATGGGGGAACACTTGGATGCATAGAGTTTCTTTCTTAATGTGTCATTTCAACAAATGATGCTGTTGTATATAGTTAGTATCGCACTCAACAAATTAAATCTGATCTTTCCGGTGACATAATGGTCTTGTCCTTGCAAAACCCTCTTCTTCCGATTGTTTGTTTCGCCAATTTCTAAAGTGGCATTGGTTGCAATAGACTTGCACACTCCAGAGCGGACCTATAGAAATCAGGGGTACTTTCATTTTTATTTTTATTTATTTTTTTATTTTGGTCCGAATAGTTGGTGGACACAAAATTCGATTGCCAAAACAACATGTTCAGATATTGATTTTTTTTTTTTTTTAAATAGGAACTATATTAGGGATGATAGGAAATTTTCCCAATATAAAACGAAAAGTTTATATTATAGAATAGAAATGTTCCGAAAATATCATTCTGGGATCACGGACGTATATAAGTGGGGAGGGCAGGTTAGGGGCTCTGAACCTTCTTACAGGTAGCCACCTGTAAAGTCTGTATTTTAATAGGGTAATTAAAAAATTACTATAAAGATTAGAAAGATTTAATGTAATTGAAATTTATTACAAGTTTTTCATCGTAAAATTCACTGATAATCAAATTTTAGAGTGCGAATGGATCCTTGGCAGTCATGGGGTGTGTGAAATAAAAAAAGACAGTGAGAAAAAGAATGTTCATATAATTTTTTAAAAAAAATTTCTTATGCGTGTTTTATAAAAAAGAATTAGTTTTAAATACATAAAAAATAGTTTTTGAGTGTATTGTTTTTAGTATATGACTGGTATATATAGTTACTATTTCAGTATTTCTAAAGTCATTGCAATTTAATCTCTTGGGGAAAAGTTTCTGAAAGTCAGAAAACTCCTTAACTGCAACAAATAATTTTCTCCGAAGTTTCTGAAAAGCTCGGACAACTTAACTGCAACTAACAGTTTTGAAGAAATCCGGATTTTGAGCATTAAGTTTGCCAGTATGGAATCCTACTAGTTTCTGGTCATTAAAAGAATGCAAGAAATAATATATATATATATATATATTTCGGACAGAAGTAAAACATGTTTGTTACAGATGTTAAGATCCGATTTCACAAGAAGTTTCCAACGAGGAGTTTTCTTTGTGCTATTATAGGTACTTTGAGTTTTCTCTTCTTCACCCCCCCCTCCCCGGCGCATTCGTTTTGACGATATTTTATTTGATGTTAGAAAAATTATACTTTTGCTGTCCTGTCCGAAGCTCGAAAACTAATTACATCTTTGAAAAGTTGAACTGAGTATCATATATGACACAAAAAAAGCTACTTTATGTTTTATGTGACAACCAAAATTCTGATTCATTTTAGCATAAATAATTTTTTTTTATGTCTCAATTTTGCTTTCATAAAATAAAAAATTGCCCCCTAAGCTAAACTAGAACCGTTAGTGTAGTAGTAGAAATATTATGATCATTAAATATTTCAACATTTTCAGATTTCTAATCTCGTTGTAACTTTTTTAAGTGCATTTTTTTTTTAAGAAAAATTACGGTATTTAGTTATGAATGTTATTATAACTATGTTCTATGATTTAACACAACTTTTAGGTAACTTTTTTGTAGAACTTAAATGATTTGCTTTTAACATTTTAAAATAATTACTTTGAAAAAGACAACAAATGTTTTTGTAAAGATATTTTTAGAACATTTTGCATGCATTTCAACGTAGTTATAGTTATGTAAAATAAATAGGGTCAGGTGGGGAAAAATTGGGGGAGGGTATATTGAAAAATACCTTTTTTAACGATAAAAATTTAGATGTGCCAATTTTTTTTTTCTATGGAGATATATTTTAACAACATAGCAAGTACCATTTTAAAGTTTTACGATATTCCATCATTGTAATGTGTACGAAACTTGGTTTTGCTCTGAATATACTGCCTGTTAGCAAGTGATACCGAGAAACTTTCTTCTAGATTCATTCTTTTAGGTAAAGCATTTATACTTTGACACACATACTAGTAGAGATACTTCAACAGAACTGGATTATATAAAAAAATTTAAGGATAAAATTGCAATTTGTATTTTTTTTATTTTGTCTTCTGAGGTGGAGTAAAATGGGGGTGTGGTTAGACTTAACAAAGTTCTGTATGATACTGACATTTCTATTTATTATTTTGCTAAATATTCCTGGAACAACAGTTAAAATCAATGGAATCGACATTTTAATTAACTGTTTATCGTAGAAATTAATTTTGCGGATCCAGTAGCGTAACCAAGAATTTTTTTCGGAGGTCACTGCGAACTCAGAAAACTAAAATGCAGTATAGCTTACAAAAATCGCCATAACATGCCTTTTTTTTTTTGGGGGGGGGGGGGGGGATGGAGCCCCTTAACTTTGTCTCCAAGTGTTCGCATATGAAAATGAATTTAAAAAAACTAAAGAAAAATAAATTCATATTTCGATTTTGAAATCTTTGCAGTTGGGGAAACGTACTACATTAGTGAAAATATTAATTTTGGATTAGGTCCATAGCTGAACCTCAAAATTTTCGAGGGAACTTTCAAATTTATCCACAGATACGTAATCTTTTTCATATCTTATATTTTACTTATTTCGAGGGTGGCTACAGACCTCTGCCTACACCCCTGTGTGGAACCAAGTATCATTTGTCATATACTGAGTGAACCTGAATTTGATAATCGTTGACATTATTTCTGTAGCTAAATATTTTGGAAAATAATCCTTTTCTGTGCGTCTCTTTTTCTTGGTAGAATAAGAATACATTGAATCGAGTACTTTTTCTTCCATTCATAGCATTAACATGGCTTTTATTAAAAATATACTGGTTCTTTTGTACTACTCACCATTTTTCCCCATGGTGGGGGAAAATGCAGATACCAATACTTGACTAACTAAAAATGACACTGTAGAAAAGCATTTTGATAACATTAAAAGATAACGCTATATTTTCAATCTATATAAGACCAATATATGCAATATACGTCAATAACTTAATGAACTTGATTTCAGGACCTTTAAAAAAAATACATGATTTTCCAATCATTTTCCCCCACCTTACCCTATACTCAATGCATCCTCAAAAAGTAAAATATATCGGAGAATATTTTTAGTTTTCTTTGTATACCAAATTTCACCCTAAAATCCATCTGTAAACAACTTGTACGGTTTTGTGTTATGCAAATGTGAAAAACATTAAATTTAGGCAACAAAATTGTGCGTAATTTTGAAATAATGCAGTTGCCGTCTTATAAACGATATAAAATTCACAATTATTTTTTAAAAGATACTATTAAAACATTGATACCGTTAATGTTTATCGTTATTTCTTTGAACAGTGTGCTGAAAATGGATAAGCATACTTCACTATATCAAATACCCAACATTACTTTGTTGGTGTGAGATTTCTTTGAATGCTTTACAATGTGGCCTGGGGACATGTTTTACAGAGAGGCTAATAAAATGACCCTATCAGGAAGAGGCTGCTCCGCCTATCAGATCATAAATCTGTGATAGGGGTTTCCATGGTTACACTCTGAAATATCGACTGAAATAATAGGGTCGAAAAGTAAAATAATTTGATTGGTTATAGAGCGGTACTTTATCGAACGGACATTTTTATACATTATCGAAGTCGTTTGTTTTACCCCGGTGTCATAATTTTTTAGTTTGGTTCATTAAGTGCAGCTATATTAGATTGATTTTTCCTGCAATTCCCCATTAAATGTTTTACAACAGTATTGTCCTTTTATTTTTCTGTTCTTTATATAAAGTTAACATAATTGTGTATTATACAAAATTATTCTATCACAATAATACAGTTTGTAATAATTTACTTTGACTTGTTTTAAAACTTTTTATGATAAAGTTTATTTTATTTTCAGGTAACCCTAGGAGGAATTACAAACCGTGGTAAAACAGTGCTCAAGGTTTGTTCATTTTATTATTGATATATAAATTTATTGTATTTGATATTTTTTCCCGTAAATAAAAAAATCTTGAAAGCATTTGGATTTTGTTTCATCATTTCTTGGGATTCTTTACTTGTTTCAATTTACAACTACACTACACCCATCTTAAAATCTTTATATTATTTTTTGATTTTGTGAAACAAGTTCTTTGTTTTATATGTGGACATTTAAGCTATCCTTTTTGTTAGTAACACTTTTAGCTCTAAAGAATGGAGTTTGATGATTACGTACACACAAATTCTAAATTATTTTTAAATGCAGTTATCTACCTCGCGAGATTCGAACATTGAAATATATCATTCTTCCTTGCAGTCTGTATACTGTTGTAAGAAAGACAGTTTTACAGGCAAGGGTGAAAATACATTGGAAAAGATTCCTTTATACAAAACTTAGTTGAATAAATATTTTACTTTAAAATGAGTCAAGCATTGCTCCATATTTCTCATTTTCTTGCACAAAGCATAATATTATGTTTAAAAATAATAAATTATTAGTATTACATGTATATATAAATTAGCACAGTGAAATCATCTCAGTAGAGTAAAAAGTGTGGAAACACGTTTTCTCAAAAAAACTGTTATTCTATACTGGTTCTTCATTACCTCTTCTTCACTTTCTCAAAGCTTTAAAATTAGAAGCGTGTGAAAATTGGGGTTCTTTTTTCCCCAAATATTCTTGCTAAGGTTGCGTCAATTACTCAATCGTTTTATAAGTTAAAACTTCCAATTGAATATCCAAAGTAATCGATTTAAGGTAACCGTACACGTTCGAATACTTTTTTCAGAAATTTTTTAATTTTTAACTTCAAAGGTACATTTATTATTATATATGACTTAAAAAATTATTAAAAGTATAAAATAAAATCTTTCTTGTATTGAAAGGTACATTCAGCCAGAGAAATATGGGGAAAAACCTCATAAATTAACATTTCCGTGAACATGATAAACTTTTTTTAAAAATGTATATATCAGTATTCTGTAAATTAAATAATGATCACTATGTCATTTTCCAAGGAATAGACTATTCTCATTAAAGTAATCTGAATATCTGAGAGTCCAGAGCTTTTAAAACATACGCAAATATAAATATTTCTGAAAATTCTTCACAAGTCAAAATATGAACCATTATAAAATATATAATTTTTAATATACAGGATGTCCCAAAAGTCTCCGTACAACTTAAATTTATTACAAATAATAATAATAATAATAACAGGCCTGCAGCAAAAATAATTACAACAGTACATAGAGTAACTTAAAAAGTTATCCGAAAACACAGTAACTTCGAGTAGCTACTTAGATATGCTGAAGATTTATGCATTTCCACAACTGCAAGAACTTCAACCGAATATCATATTCCAGCAGGACGGCGCCCCTCCTCACTGGGGATTGATAGTTCGTGAGTCGCTGAATAATTCATTCCCGCAGCGTTGGATTGGCATGGATGCCCGCATAGCGCGGCCTTCTTGGTCTCCTGACATCACTCCACTGGACTTTTTCTTTTGGGGTTATGTAAAAGATGTCGTGTACCGAACGAAAGTGAACAGTTTCGTGGAATTGAAACAAAAGATCCAAACAGCTGTAACTACTGTTGATGTCAGCATGCTGAAACATTCATGGATTGAATTGGAATATCGGCTTGATATTATTCTTGCTAAGAAAAGATATTTTTGCTGTAGGCCTATTATTTCTTCTGTAATAAACTTTTAAAGTTGTACTGAGACTTTTAGGACACCTTGCATAATAATGAGTAAAATCTATCCCCTTTGTTATTGTTTGTGAAATATGTAAGCAAAATTTTAAGACATTTCATGGGTAATTTCTTATTTTATGGTATTCTGCGTTAAACCGAAAAGTGTAAAAGTTTTGAGAAAAAGCAAGTTTTAACTAGAGAATCTGGCGTTGAATATGATGTTTCAGTAACATTTAAATATATATAACTTCAGTCAGGGGCGTAGGCAGAAATTTTTCACGGGGGGGGGGTTACGACTACTACAACTCATATATATGTATACCTGTGTGTGACAATGTAGTGAAGAATATACATTTTGTATGGGAAAAAATTCCTCAAGGGGGTTATGACCCCCCTAACCCCTCTTGTCTACGCCCCTGCTTCAGTTCTAAATAAGACAGATATAAAATTTAAACGGTTTTGGAAAGCTAAAAGGTATAATCTTAATATTTCAGCAAAATAGAAAAATCGATTTTTTCATTCAATATAATGTTTTTAACGAGTACGATCACCGTAAATTTGATTAAAATCCTCCCCCCCTCCACTTAAATTATTAAACCCAATGAAAAAAAAAATCTACTCTTACGAGGAGAGGGGAAATTTCTTGACAAGGCAAACCAAATTGTACAGAATACCTTCATATTTTTTTTTTCCTTTTTAACTGTAGTTATTCCCAACATTTTAAATTGCAAATGTGTATTAAAATTATTTTTATTTGATAATGAATGTGAATAACATTTATATTAGTAATTTATTGCATGGTACGACTATTTTATGAAAATTAATGCATGTCATTAATATAAACATATTATTTAATGTAAAATTACACTTTAATTCAGTGCTTCCCAACCTTCTTTATATCTGCAGACTGGCAAAAGTAGGAATAATATTTCAAGGACCAGCGTCACCCCAAAACATAAACATTATACAAACATTTAATTTAGTTTTTAAATCAAGTGTTGTAAAAATATAAATAATTTTAGTTAGTACGACATTAGCTGCTAATTATGTTTTAATAAATTTGGTATACATGAGTCGGCAGTAAATTCACGCTGACCAGTGGTTGGGAAATACTGCTTTAATTCAGCTCGTTCAAAGCGTAGAAAAATTATTATCATAAAAAATTAAGTAGATGTAAACTCCGTATAAAATAGAGTTATTTTTATTCTTATACGTGTTTCAGACAGAAATGTTTTATTTATGTTGCTTAGCAGTTTTATATGGCCCATTAAAGTTATTTCATTAACGATTTTTCTTTTCTTTGTTTTCTTCGAGATACAATTTTTAAAGCCCCCCTTTCCTATTTCTTAGAAAAATTAATTTACATGTCAAAAAGAAGTTTGTAGCTATAGTTAAAGTGATCTTTCGAATGAAAAATAGATTACAAAAGTGTAATATAGAAAATTGCGATTATTTCAAAAGTATTCACGGTGTTCGAAAAATAATTCCTCAAATGTATAGGACCTACAGTTACAACACCACCTTTTTCGACTTATTACGTACACCTTTTTTTGGCTTATTACAACAAAATATTATTTCAAAATTTTTTAATGTTTAATATGACCACCCACCAGAAATCAAGCCGCGTCTCATTGGATTATATAGGTTTTCATTTCAAAAGGGGATCCGATGGCCTTTTTTTTTAAGGGAGGGAGGCATTATTTGGTCGAAAATTATTTAAAAATTATGAAAGCTTTCGACTATTTTTAAACCATCGATGCAATGAAAACTTACTGGCGCCATTCAAAAAATAGGATAATACTATAACTAAATAATAATAATAATAATAAGTTCTTATAACGTTCTAAATTTGGTTTAGTTTAAATCTCATTGTTACTGGAGTTAATATGAATGCTTTTTAAATAACAGTTTTTTAATAATTGTTTTGCCTCTTCCCGAGCCCTTCGCCTTTACCCACCTACCCCCACCCCTGAAATACGCCACTGTCTTGGCTGCAGTCTTAGTTACTGATGAGTGATTAGTTTGAACATTTAAATTTTTATAACGTTTAAAAAATCAAGGTACTCTTTATTTAATTTACCCCGAAAGGTTACAACTTAGTCTTTTTTTTTTTTTTTTAATTACAGTACATCAAAATTGAGATAATAGACTACTGACCATTTTAACTTTAAATAAAAGTTTCCAAAATCCAGCTGACGGAATTAGTTCAAGCGTGCGATTTAAAATTATTTCTCCATGCGTTTCTGCGCATCTTCCTTGCAATGTGCATACAGTTGTAAGAAAGATCGTTTTACAGGCAAAGTCGGAAACGACAGCCTTCCGTTTATGTGGCACGTGCACATAATCTGTAATACAGAACATCGATACAACGATACTTACGGGACCAAATAAAATTAATGTTCTAGAGGGATGTATCGTTATATCGAATATATTTATTGTAATACGAACGAAGTTTTACTGTAATACGAACAAGCTCTAAATGACCTATTGTGGATTTTCTTGTGCCTATTATGGATATAGTTGAGATTAATAATAAGCATTTTACTTTAATGCTTATTTGTACTATGTAGTTTTGAACTACGGTAGATCATGTTATATGAATCCTTGTTGTACGAGTTACAAACACATGATTAGCATCAGCAGGGGTAATACAGAAACATTTGTCTCATTCTTTCACCGTGCTATACGAGTCCTTTTTGAACGTGTTATAGGAAAAAAGATTACAATTTTTCCGCCGTGTTATACGAATCCGTCTCATATGAACTCCAGTTATTGGGGGGGAGGGGGGGGTCCTACTGTATATGGTTTCAATCTGCGATGTTTGATTAGTTTTATGAAGTTCTTAATACTGTAGACAAATCATGGCTGTAGAAACAATATCTCTTATCATTCTTCAACTCTAGTGCGATTAAAAATGGTTAATTATTTTTAAAAAGTAAGAAGAAAGAAAATAAAAGTATAAAATGTAATCAGTAAATAAAATGAAAATGACAAAACTAACCTATAAGAAATACGTGGTATTTCTTATACCTATAGTACTATTATACCTATAGCAACCTATAGTACGCTTACTATAAGTTAGTATAGTAAGCATTACGTTAAGACACTAACTCACGTACTGCTTAGTTAAAGAATTTATATCAGTTAAGGTTATGAATTTGTGATTTTAAGAGCGTTCTTGTGTGTGTGCTGTTTGTGATAGTTAAAGCTTACGTACTGATGCAAAATAAAACGGTGATCTACTGTAAATAGCAGCAAATAACAATAATGCTCAACAAAAAATAATTAATTATGTAAACTAATACATAAAAAATCCTTTTTACAAGTTTTTAATTCATTTTATTATGTGAATAATATTCATACATTTCTCTCGATTGCATTAAGTTACAGATATCGCTCTAACTTCAGTAATATCTACCATTTTGCTTAAAATCTCCGAAAATATCTCTCGAAAAGCAATTTTTCCCCCCATTAGCATAAAAATGGGCTTCTTTAAAGCATGCATAAAGTATGCATTCGAGCTGAAAAGAAGGCACAGTGAATGTGGAAGCTCATATAAATCTCCTCTAATCTACCCGCTCTAGTATGATTTACTCACGGGAGTATAATGCTTAAAGCCTAGTTATATTTCCGGAAAGCTACAGAAATGTACTAAGGAGAAATAATAATCTTGACTTCCTCTCCAAGGTCGTTCACATGAGCGGAAGTGTAACTCCCCCGTTACGGGACATCTTTTACTGCACAAGCAGAGAAGTTCTTGACTTCTCAACACAGCTCCAAATCAGGATTCTGACACCTGATTTACAGCTCACACGAGCCCGATTTCGTCTCAGTTTGCTGGCGAATTTTTTCACACGTGAATATTTCGTCAACAGAATAATTTAAAATGGAAAGACAGATTTATCCCCCCCCCCCCCCGAAAAAAAAAAACCCGTCTGTAAAGAGAGAGAGAAATTTAAGGCTCTGATTTGTTAAAGCTGCTTTATGGAACCATTTATTGTACTTTTTAACAATATAAGACGTGATTAAATAAATTCTCTTGGAATTAAGTCATTTTTCTCTGATAATAGAGACTGAATTTGCAATTAAAGAAGAGATCCTCTTTGTTAAATTTTTGAGTAAAATTGATGTTCCTTTATGTACGCAAATTAGGACCTCCATCCTTAACGATAGTAAAGGTAATTTTTGTCTTCAATTGTGGACGCAGGATTTTATTTTATAGACTTTTTTATATGCGAATTGGTGTGTCAGTTTAATCTTATCTAAAGTAAATATGCCCCACTTCCTCGGCGTTTAAATTTCGTGTAATAAATCACAGTTTTCAAATTTTCTTTCGCTTTTATTAAGTTAAACTTTTTAATCAAATTTCATTTTCAACTTCATTTCAAAGCTTTGAAGTTTGAAATGAATTTGATTAAAAGTTTTACTTAATAAAAGCGAAAGAAAGATGCCAGTTACTTTTTGTGAATAGGAGGTTAAAAGAATTATTATAAAGAAAAAAAAGTGCTATAAAACTTCTAGTAAAAAGTTGAGCCAGGAACAAAACCATCTGTTAAAATTTGTTGAGGTAGAGACAGTATTTTACTTAACAATTCAGCAAGTCAACTTAGAATTTTACACCTATCGTATATTGCTTTATCGTTACCTTTAAGCTTTAAGCGACTTAACTATTTTTTTCTCGGGTTTCACTATACTCTAAAAACAAATTATACATCCAGTTCTTTACAAAATAACAGTTTTAGAAACTTATTTTTGACACTAAGTTTCGTGATATTTTGCATCATCCAAACAGTTAATAGAGGTTTTTGCATATAACGTTTCTTCCTACGTTAAAGCTAACACTATCCGCTATTCGGAGTTATGAGCCAATCATAAAACTCACTTTATAAGTGCGCATGCGCTGTACTGTCCAATGGCATTTAACGTTAACGTTAACGTTAACGTTACCGTGAATGAAACCGGTACTCAAAAACTCCCTATTATGTCCATACATTTTAATATAGTTTATATAAGTCTTTTGGGTGATCCCTGTAAATAAAATACTCAGTCGATTGTTAGTCAAAATAAAGGAAAAAATATAAATTTGATGGTAACTATTAAAGTCTTAGTTACATACGCAAGTTAAAATAGTAAGAAAAATGTCGCATCCCTCCTTTACGTGAAAGAGAGATAGAACATGTTTTTAAAAGTTGAAATTCATGCAGAATTTTCATAAGTTTTCGAAAAAAATGGCAGAGAGAGTGTATAATTTATGTTCTCAAAGTTTATTGCATGTTATCACATGTATTTATCTAAAATATTGCCAAATCAAATGAAAAATATGCCTATGCACGACTAGTTCCACCAACCGTCTTTTTGAATGCAGTTATGTGGTAAAATCTTCTTTATCAGCAATGGAACACTCAGCTTATTTTGAGAGAAGATAAAATTTCTTTTTTCTCATCATTTCTCCTCTCTATAAGTTAAAGTGTCCCATCCATCCCTTTACAAAGCATATCAATAAAATAAATGAATCCTAAAAATATGCTGCTGCTAGGCTTCACTAAACCGCTAATTTATAAAAGTTTTATTCTTAGGTCTGCAAAACAATAAATATTTTGTTGGTTACAATAAACGAAACTGAAAACTTGCAGCGGCTTTTCTTTTGGTGTTGGAAACCAGCTTTTGCGTCACATAAACTCACAGAAATTTGTTACAGCAATAACTGTGATACTATAGCTACTAAACTAGGGGGAAAATTCAGATGATAAAAACAATGTTTCCTTAGGGAATAATCGATGGTGTCCCATCCCTCCTACTGTCTTCCTCACACCTTCGACATATAGAAGCCTAACAACTCAAGATTTGACGTCATCACCAGCCCTACGAAAATGACGTCATCACAGTTTTATTTTCACAAAGTTAAACTATTTAAAATTTCTGGTGAATTCTACAAATATTAGAAAATATCTTAAATTAAACATTAAAATTAAAATATCTTCCTCATACAAAGTTATTCATTATGATCTATTTCCTTATATTATCTAATTAGTCATGGTTTAAAACTGTCATTTGTTGTAAAATTATATTTTTTATCTCAAATTATTAAAATATTGTTATTCATGTTTAAATTCACCAGAATTTAATAGTTAATAGTTTTATTAACTATTAAACTATTATTTACAAATATTAGAAAATATCTTAAATTAAACATTAAAATTAAAATATCTTCCTCATACAAAATTATTCATTATGATCTATTTCCTTATATTATCTAATTAGTCATGGTTTAAAACTGTCATTTGTCGTAAAATTATATTTTTTATCTCAAATTATTAAAATATTGTTACTCATGTTTAAATTCATCAGAATTTAATAGTTAATAGTTTTATTTTGTGAGAATAAAACTTTTAAATGCAGACCTAATGATGACGTGGAAGTTTGGAGACGTAACAGTTGTTAGGCTTTCTTTTTCTAGGAGGTGTTGCTTCAACTTTCCCCAACACATTTACGTCCAGACGTAGTCGAAATGGGTTCACCGTTTGTCCAAAATGGATCGTGCATATAAGAAACGGACGTACTGCGTGGATACGTTGCAAGTTCAAGGATGCTGTCAGAATCAATGTTTTCCTCAAAATCTGAATACCGAAAGTTTTCGTGATTACGATACTTCCTTCAAATAATAGACAAGCGAAGCAGATCGATGTAGAATTCTTTTTTTTCGCATAATATTTTAGTAACGGTATTGAATTCCAGTTAAAATTTGAAAATTCAGGCAAAATGAGTAATAAATAGTCAACAATATTTTTTAAATTCAATATACTAATTACAAAATGAAAAGATTTCTACATAGACAATTGTCTGCTGAACAAACTACCGTAACTTTTTATTTTGTAATTAAAATCATTGAAAGTATAGTGTTGAAAAGAGAGAAAAATTTCCAAGATGTAGCTAGTGAATCCAAGATGGCGGCCGTCCAATAGATTTATGGTTGTTCTTTTAAGAAATCATGCAAGTTTTGAACAGCTTTTTAAAAAGTCCAATTGTGTAAAAAACTAAAAAAACATTAGAATTTCTCTTTACAAGCCGCATTATGCACGATTACAAACAGCGAATCTATGAAAATTACGATACATTCATGAAAAAATTTTAAACATACGGAATTTTTCAATATTTCCCTAAACGGAACGCTTCGGCTATTTTGGGAAATTATTTTTATGCTTAAGAATTATTTGCTGTTACATGCGAGAGACATGGGTTCACTGATAATCTAAGTTCAAAGTGCATTTGATGAAGAAAAGTTAATAATATTTTCGAGTGTTTAACACCACTGGCTTCTATTTAAAACGGTTCCAAAATCTTGAGACGCCTATATGGAACAGTCTTAAAAAGTCCGAATACAATATTTTACTTATTCTTTTGCATTCAAATGACAACAACGTGATACCGTTTCCAACCATAACCGAGAGAAGAAAATCTCAACATAGTGCACACGCAACGTATTGCTACATACAGGTTAACGATCTACGATATTGGGATCAAGCCTCATTCTTGGTGTATTTTTATCTGTCGGAACGTGTGTTAAAATACTGGACTTTGTTTACTTGATGTGAGTGTCTTCTGTCCCTTTTTCAAACACTGGATTCATGTACAATAAAGTGAATTGTAGTCACCGTGCGTACTCTATATAGTGATGAATTTTTTTTCGTTACTTTGCTGTTACGTTCGCCGCGAATATGCACTCAGCTTGATTAAATTATTGTATTGTGTGGTGATTAGTCACTCTTCAGAAAAACGTCTTTTTTACCGTTGTCATTGAGAAGTTCGTCGGTCATTCACAGCTGATGAATTGAAATCGACTCGTATTTCCCGCAGAAATCGATATAGTACTGTTTGTAATGTGTCCGAGTGCTTTTGTTAAGTAGTCAAATGTTCTACAACTCAGTTCTTGTGATATGTACATACAAAGAATAAAAGAAAAAAAAAAAAAAGAGACAAAAGTGTTCCTCTCTCAGAATAGTGTAATTTTACCATCCCAGCACGTAAATAAAAGTTGCTACATTAATAGTTTTTATACATTTAATCTAGGGAAAAAAAGCGTTTTCTTTTTTTTTTTTAATCTTTTGCGGAGAAATGTGTTAAAGTCAAGTCACTTTTATTAACTCGCGAAAGAGCCCTATTCTTTTGCGCTTTTCAGTACATATTTTTCTATAATAAATTTCAGTTTGCGATCATTTCTAGTAACAAAAAACTTCTGCAATTATATTTAAGAGCACATCTATTCAATACGGAAGAATACATTTGCTGCAAATGTGCTTATATCAAAAGTTCGAAAACGAGCTTGGTGCAGAAGGTAACCAATAAGCAACAAAAAACAAGGTATAAGAGCACCAATGCAAAAAATTAAGATAGCAGACCGGTTTCGGAATGTATAAACTGCCGTCGCCAGTGTTAATGTGAGAATGACAAATTTTGCTATGTTTATATGGAAAAAAGTGGGGAGTCAAGATAGTGTTTACGAAGGCTAATAGGAAAGCAGGGATCCAGAAGAGGGTTTTATTAGGGCCAATGGGAAAGAAGGAAATTAAGGTAGCCGAGAACAGAGAGGTTTTCAACATACAGAAAGTGAGGAAACAGCGAAATCAACATTAACAAGACTATTTATGTTGCTAAGCAGAAACCGGTCTGCTATCTTAATTTTTGTATTGGTGCTCTTATACGTGGTTTTTCGCTGCTCATTTAATGTGCTTGTAAGTTAATCATTAAGCAATGTAAATTAATTATGAATGTTCAGTGAAACTTACTTGAACGCATTTATATGTTGGATCAATAAATTTGACAAAGCATTATTCTGGGAAGTCACTATTTTTTAATGAAAGTATAATTTAAAGGATACTAAAACTACAGCCTCAAAGGATACTAAATACACAGCCTCATGCAACTGATAAAAAAATGGCTTTTTCTGATATATATATAGTTCGTTATTAGGAGTTAAACAAAAATATTGAGGTACTGGAAGCTTTTTGAACACTTAGGCAAATTTGAAAACAGCAATGCAAGCACAAAACTGACTAAAGTAAAAATTAAAATTGTTGATTCAGTATTTCCCTTCGTTGTTAGATCTATATAGTATATAGATTTGCTACTTTTACATTAGTAACATTTCAAATGTATCATCAATATAGTCCAATAATGGTACTTTAGTCGAAATATTTCCTTTGCATTTTCAATGAAGTTGCAAATCTCCAATGCATTTTCCCCATTATATATAGAGAGAGAGAGGCTCTACAAAACTTCAACTGCTGTTACCAAGTTATTAGGCAAGTCAGACCGCATTATCTACCCCATTCCAGCGCGTATGTGCCTCGATAATTTATCCTATTTTTCAAGGCTCTTGAACTCGATTGAATAAAAGCACTCTTCTTTAAGAAAAAAAGGGGGGGGGAGACTTGGACGATTTTCTACAAGGTTTGGGTTTCACTTACTTTTAAATCACTCCGCCCCCCCCCCCTTCCGAAAAAAAAAATTCCATTGACTAAAATCTGTGAGCTACAACTACCTGTTCTTTCAATGAAAGTTCGTTCACCCGCCGTCTCCCAAAACGAAAGAAAAAGTGCGACTTGAAGATTTTTTTGCAGAAGGAAGGAGAGAGGGAGGGGGGGGGGGCGCAGGGGGAGCTGTACTTCCCGTCTTCATGATTCTCTCAAGATTAACATGATATTCCGAAACCAAAAGCTCATATTACTGCGCCTGCGCACTTCACTTTCCTCCTATTGGTGACACCTGTTGGTATTCCGGGGTGACATACGTGGGGGTAGACCCTATAGGATGAAGTCGGGAGGTATGAAAATGTGGGGTGGGCCATTAGGGGACTACAGCTGATCTTTTTATGTGGCCCATGGAAAAATAAAATGAGAGTTTGCGATTTTAAGTGCATGTGCATTTTTTTTTTTTTTTTTTTTTTTCCCGAAGATTGTACTCCTACTCTGCTTTAAACAGGCTGTTTACCATGCGTTTTTGACTTTTTGAAGCCATCTGATATCTATTAATTATAAAAGGGGAATAGTGCTGAAAAAGCAGATTTACAATTGTGTAATACGTACGGAAAAACTTTGCACAAAAATTAAGCTTAAACAATTGCCGCAAGCTATGTTTAAGCTATTGAAATACATAAAAAATATATTTTAGGTTTTGTCATTTGATTAAACAAACGAGAACTCTGTTTTACTATTAAGTTCATCAGATGTAATCCTTCTCAAATAATAAAATAATAATGGTGAGAAAACATTGTTTTGGTAATGTACAAGTATAAGTTAATTTCTTTTCCTCTTATAGGATTCTTCTGATCTTGTAGAAAATAGTTTCGCACTTATTAAAAATTAAATTTAAGAAATCTTTCTAAACATTTTATCATATTTCTCCGTAATCCAAAGAACTAGAATGAAGCATCAGTATAAAAACAGCAACAACAGATCTTAAACTTCAGGATAAAAAGCGCTGACCAATGAAAAGTAAATCAATTTCAGTTCCCAAGATTTTACTTTAAGGGGAAACAACAAATGCTGATGTTGGTTGTAGTTTCAACGTTTTTATAACGTCAAAATATTCTGTATAAATTACCCATAGAACACAAACGCATTATTAACATAACTATTAAGTATCTCTTATTATGTATCTGTTCTTTCCGGTGGCATTATATCCGTTACTGAAAAGTTCAACTGTATATCATGTAGTGTTTGCAAGTACATATTTAATAACCAACTCATTTTGTGAAAAAAAATACGTTAAAATAATTATTAAACACAGATTTTTAATTTAATATTTTATTCATTAAGTGACAATTCTCTATTTTAACCCTTTGAGGCGCAACCCTTTCCCAATGCTGAAAAAAGGGCAGCCGTTGCCATCGCTCGACTTAACTACCAGCAAGATGGCGGACGATCGAAACGTTCATCGCGTGCCACAGATCTAGAGATCCTTTTTTTGACGACAGTTGGCTGTGCCCGCCATCTTGCTGGTAGTTAAGTCGAGCGATGGCAACGGCTGCCCTTTTTTCAGCATTGGGCAATCTATCCCAGCTGTTCTCTCATTCTTCCGTTTTTCAGCAGATGTCAGTGCTGTTAAAAATAATCGTGACCATTTTTTTTACGGGAAAGGACGTGCTAAAATGTGAAGGATTCTCGTGGAGCTATGTCACCCGCAACTATTTTTATAGAAATCCAATCTATTCTTCGTGACTGGCAACAGTCAAAACGTCAGAGTTTGGTGTTCCCAGAGCGGGAACACTGCGCGTTAAAGTGTTAAGCAGATTTCTAATTCAATTTCTTCACCTTTAGAGGGGAGGAGGACTAAACCCTCCCCACGGAGGGATTTGTAGAAACCATACCCTCCATGGGTGCGCCTATGACCCATTTACGTACCTTGTACTTGTATCTTTATATTTAGACATTGGTTTTCTAAATTACTTACCATATTCACTTTTGACGTGGAGAAGAACTCTTCCCCTTTCATTAAAATCTTATTGTACGTTTTTTTTTTTTCTTTTTTCTTACTTACTTTCTTTTTTTTTTTTCCCAAACATGAATGCGTCTTTAAATTGGCTTCGCATAGTGGGAGGCAATTCAGAAAACTTTTAATAAAATCGGGGGATAGAGTTTGATATTGCAGCTATAAATCTATCATCTACATCTAAAATTTAATTACACCAGTCGATAGCTAAAGGATCAAAGAGTTCGTTTCGTTGCGTTGAGTGAGGATTGTTACGCACTGCATGCGGCGGAGGGACAACCGCCTCCATTTTGAGGTTGTTTCGCTGCGTGGCATGTCCATTTAGTATAAATTTTGACTCTGAGAAGCTAGATAATTCGCTTGCATTTCAATCGTCAGAGATCTATCGATCGTGCATAAAAAACCTTAGTGTGAAATAATTATAGTAAATATATAAAGTGTTAAATTAAAAAAAAACTTAAATAATAGACCTATCATTAATAAAGTCATAATTGATTATTTGTTTACTTGATTTCTTTCCTGAACACTATAAAACGCAACGAAAATAGGACTCGTTACGAACACGCATTCACATAAAACACACGGCCGTGCTCAAGACACAGCCACCCCCCCCCCCTCCTATTTTCTGGCTCAAAATTATCATTTTCGGTATTTTAAAACCACAAGGTTTTTTTTTTACACAATAAAGATGGCTAGGGATGGACGCGAGACGAAAAATAAGCGTCTGGCGTCTCGCAAAATAGCCTAAAAGCTTGTCTCGTCTCGCAAAAATCCCTATAGCGTAATGTTAAAAATGTGTGTCTCGTCTCGCAAAAAAATCTGTAAATCTCTGTCTCGTCTCGCAAAAAAGTCGTCTCGCGTCCATCCCTAAAGATGGCAAATTTCGAGTGATCCGTGTTCAACTTTTTTGACAAGATTTTTTTTTTTTTTTAAACACTTTTCTTTTCGGTGGATTTCAGAAAAATCGCATTCAGTTCATCTATCTGAGGAAGAAAAAAAAAATTTGCGGTCTAGGACCGAGCGCCACTCGGCGTCAACTATTCATTCACTGAGCTATAAAAGTACCGACTACATGCGTCTGCTGTCTTTTCAAATACTAACTACAATCCTTTTAGTTAAATATGCAACGGACAAGAATTATAGTGATTCTGACAATTTACCAATAGCTTACCATTCAGCCTTAGAATTAATAAACAATTCCTACTAGTGATAATAGACTACTATATTTTCTAGATTCAAAAATTAAAAGTAATGATGGTAAGAGTCTATCATTGAATATAAAGTGATGAGTTTAATTTTCATGTTAATGCATTTACTCATTTCTCTTCCTGAATGCACATTTCTGTCTTTAGGAATATAATCAATGATCATAAGTATAGAATAGAGTCTCAATGTACTAATAGTTTTAGCCCTTTAACGCGTAGGGATCCCGATCTGGGAACACCCAACTCTGACGTTTTGACTGTTGCCAGTCACGAAGAATAGATTTAATTTCTATCAAAATAGTTGCGGGTGACATAGCTCCACGAGAATCCTTTACTTTTTAGCACGTCCTTTCCCGTAAAAAAAAAAAATGGTCACGATTATTTTTAACAGCACTGACATCTGCTGAAAAACGGAAGAATGAGAGAACAGCTGGGATAGATTGCCCAATGCTGAAAAAAGGGCAGCCGTTGCCATCACTCGACTTAACTACCAGCAAGATGGCGGGCACAGCCAGCTGTCGTCAAAAAAAGGGTCTCTAGATCTGTGGCACGCGATGAACATTTCGATCGTCCGCCATCTTGCTGGTAGTTAAGTCGAGCGATGGCAACGGCTGCCCTTTTTTCAGCATTGGGAAAGGGTACACCTCAAAGGGTTAAGGCTAATAACTTAACATGTCTCTATAAAATAGATGTAAAATATCAATATCCTGGTAGATTTTAAAAATCATTAATATATCCTATATGTGCTAGGTAATTTTGTATGTCCAAATAAGAATTTTTGGATGGAGAAGAGAAGGATAGATGATGGTTATTACTAAACCTTAAAAAACTATATAAAAAATGTACAAAAATACCATAAAGTATATATTTTGTTTTAAAAAAAAATGAAAGAAAGAAATAGAAGATTTGTTGATCACTGATACATTTTTCTTTTCGGGGTAATTTTTTTATTCTTTTTACTTACGGATCCAGATATAAGCCATACTAAGTGCACTGTTAGAAATATATTATAGAGTAGTATACGCACTAATGACTTAATTAACTACATATAAATAATATTATTAGTTTTTATTACCTACTATTACTATTATTATTATTAATTTTAAATATTTTTTAACTTAATTTGAAATACTGAAAACAGTATTATGCTTTTTAAATTTATTTTTAATCAATTGTATTTTAACTTTTTAAATATATATATATATACATATATATTTGTTTTGCATTCTTTAGCTGTTTAAGCCTGTACTTTGTTGCTCGTTGGCTTGCTATTCTAGATTCTTAGTATTTTACACTTCCTCTCCCCCCACCCAATTTACTTTTTTTGTTATATATTCTCTCTTTTTAACTACATTGTTTCTGACTACAATATCATCTGGTTTTTGACTCCTTAGATCTTGCTGCTTTTTTTTTTTTTTTTTTTTTTGTCACTTAAAATTGTATGTCGGCATCACTTTTTTTTCGAGTATTGGCATCATCTCTGAGCTTTTCCCTCCATGTTTGGATCTTTACCACATTTGTTTTTTCTTCGTTAGCTGTCGTGCCCCTGGGTTACTTTTATGACTCTTTTTGTCATGTAACCTGCTGAAACCTAGCTATTTTTGTTGTTCCATTAAACTGAAATATGAACGTGGTGGCACTTGATAATGGAGTGTTCTATTTCAATTTTCCATTCCAACTTCCACATTTTTGATTTGTTTGGGGTCTTTTTGTTAGGCTTAGTCTCACGAGATATAACTTGTTATACAGATATAAGATCCAAACTTTTGTAGCTTCGATAGCTCTGTTTTCTTACAACATCTGTGGCCTATTTATTCCATTTTTATTATTATTTTCCTTTGTTCTTTTTGTTATGTGCTATCACTTGCTTTAAGGATTAATAGGATATCCATACTACGTAAGTTTTGGTGATATATACGCTTAAACCCAAAGAGCGAAAAAAGCGATACATTGGGAAGCGATCCGTTTTCATGGAAACCTACCGGTATTTCCCCAAAGTGCTCTTTAAGTAGTTTTTTTCTGAGAATTCCCTCCTAGCTTCGTCTTTTTTCTTAGAATTCCCCTCCTCGATTCCTCTTTTTTCGGGAATTCCCTCCCCTACTCGCTTATTGTTATATTTCGCTCCGCTCTTGTGATCGAAAAACGCTCCTAAAGGAGAAGCCCACTTTTGAAAACTGGACCAAAAATCGCTCCGACTGATCAAATTTCGCTCGTTTGGTTTAAGCGTGTATATATTGCAGCATCAATGAGGATTAAACTACGAGGGTCGTCTGGAAAGTAAGTTCCCGACGGCCAATAAAAAGGAGCACAACATTCCTGGAAGCATTGCCTTCCAGAAACATTGCCTGGAAACATTTATTGCAAAAGATACAGCAATCTTTCAACTACTTCTCAACATAAGCTTAACCTTAACTGCGACACTTGTAATACCGTGGATAAAATTTTGTAGCCCAGTATCATAGAAGTCTGCTTCCTGAGAAAGGAGGCATAGTGTCACAGTACAGTTGAATGCAGTCTTCGTCTGTGGACATAATAAGGATTCAGAATGACATAACAGTGTGGGGGGAGTCAAAAACGGTGCCTTCTTACCCCCATCACTGAACTAAATGTAAAATTTTTATTGGTCTGGTTTGGTCCTTACTGGTAATTTTGCCATATACACGGTGTTCCCAAAAAGGTGGTAATGGGCTTTAATTCTTTATCTATTAGAGATAAGCGGGTAGTGTAAATTTAAAAAAATGTTCAAAATAGGGTCAAAAATATAAGCTCTTAAAAAAAAAAAATCCTCTCGTTAATTTTCACAAAGTTGCACATTTTAAATTTGTATACGATCTCCGTACAAAAAAGTTCCCAGTTACTAAAATGTGCCCCATACATTCATGAGGTGATGTACACAATTTCAGCCTTTCATCATAAAACGTGTCAGAGATATCTTTAAACAAAGATGATCAGGGGGTATACATGCATTTCTTTCGTGTTTTCTGTACGACCCCTAAAATGTAATTCATCCGACGTGATCTTTTCAATTCGAGAACCATTGAAAAAGTGGCTTAAGGATGTAAGTTCGAAAAAATAAAATCTCCCTCACGGTCTAAGTGCACAATTCAGAATAAGCTAATTGCACCAGGGGCTCGAAAAAATTCAGTATGATTCTTTCTAAGCTGCATTACACACTTCAATAAATGAAACAACGGTGCCTTTTATGAAACTTTCGGAAGAAATTCTTCAACATGGAATTGCACGGCAAAAAAGGTTCGAAAAGTGGCATATGCTGCAATTTTCGATTTTTAAGAATTTTTTCTGAAAGTTTCGCTCGTGATACAGATTTATCGTTTATTACAGTGTATAATAGGAGCTTGTAAGGAGACATTCTAAAATTTTGAAGTGCATGACATAATTAGTTTATTTATATTTATGTACCAAAATCACATGGTTTTTTCGAACTACACCGTTAAGTCAGAATATTTTTTATCTCCATATGTCTGACATTTTTAAAAGTATAATTCTGAAAATTTGTACATCACCTCTTTAGTGTACGGAGCACATTTTACTGATTGAGAATTTTATTGTACGGGGTCATATAAAAAGTGTAACTTTTTGAAAATTAAGGAGAGAATTTTATTTTTTTAACGGAGCCTTATTTCCGACATTATTTTGAACACTTTTTCAATTTACACTGCCCACTCATCTCTAATAGATAAAGAATTAAAGCCCATTACCACCTTCGTGGGACACCCTGTATATGGGAATATAATTTCCATATTAAAAAAAAAAAAATACATTCACGAGAAGTTAAAGGGGCCTCACGAAAAATTTCTATAGGGCCTTGAGCTGTCTTAATTATCTTGATCATAATGAGTAAATTGTAGGGGAGGCGGAGCTGAAAAGAAACTCTCAAGTTGCAATAACAGAAATATTAATTTATTTGAACCGCTGGTCTACAGATTTCATCATTTTAAAAGTCAGGATGAAGGTATGTCTATATTATGCATTTATCAAAAAATAAAGAAAACGGAGTCCTATGATATACCGGCGTTAAAACACAAAGCCGTTAGATATTCTACAAAATACACATTACCTGTTTTTACAAAATCTCCCCTGACAGAAACTTTTTTAGTAATTTTAATCGAAATAAGGTAAATGTGCGTTTCTATACTCGTTAAATGAAATGCCACATCCAAAATATCCAACAAGAAAGTAGATACATGATGCTGGAGAACTGATTGAATACTGCTGTTTCTTCTATCTTTTTCAGTACTGATTATTCACTTTTCAGGAAAAAAATATTCCAGCTTACCTATAATAAAGAAAGACAACATTAAATAAGTTATATTGCAGTTCTATAACACATTAAAAATTAAAAAATTATCTATACATATCAGTTTAACAAACAAACAACAAAAAAAATCTTATAAAGAAAAAATTAAATGAGTATATTGCATGTAAGGTTATTTTCAGGAAGAGAACTAAGTTTATTTTACACTCTTCAGAGTTAGTTTCGGTGCTGTATTCATATTACTCTGGAACCATTCTTTGTATGAAACCTTTTACCTGGTATTATTAAGAGTGTCCCAAATAGGTGGTAACGGGCTTTAATTCTTTATCTATTAGAGGTAACTGGGCAGTGTAAACTGAAAAAAATGTTTAAAATGAGTTCGGAAATAAGTTTCCGTTAAGAAAAATTTACTCTCGTTCATTTTCAAAAAGTTACACTCTTAAATTTATATACGACCCCCGTACAAAAAAAATTCCCAAATAGTAAAATGTTTCCCATACACCAACGAGGTGACATACAAAATTTGAGAATTATCCCTTAAAAAGTGTCGAGATATGATGATAAATATAACCCTGACTTAAACCGTTTTTCTATGGCTCTCGAAGAGAAAAAAATCACGTCGAATGATCGCATTTCAGGGGTCGTACAGAAAATACGAAAGAAAATCTTTTTTTCCACTCTAGCAATAAATGTTTACATTCAAAATCATGTATGCTCCCCAATCCTCTTTCTTAAAAGATGTCTCTGCGACGGTGTATGATAAGAGGCTCACATTTGGTACATTACCCTATTAGTGTGTGGAGCACATTTTACTAATTGGCAATATTTTTGTACGGGGGTCGTATACAAATTTAAAAAGTGTAACTTTTTGTAAATGAACGAGAAGAATTTTTTTCTTAAAGGAGTCTTATTTACGACTTTATTTTGAACATTTCTTCAATTTACACTGCCCACTTATCTCTAATAGATATAGAATTAAAGCCCGTTACCAACTTTTGAATAAAGAAAAGTACAGTGGAGAATTTCAATCATGAAAAGACTAGCTGATACCAAATGGGGTAGCACTAGCACACAGACTATCCTAAATTAAGCTTACATTACCTATGTATTATCAAATATGGTAGTGAGGTATGAATCTCTATCACACCGGAAAAACTCCAATCTTTGGAAAAGGTTCAAAGCAAAGCTTTCATCATTTCTACTGGAGCTTAAAACAACCGCGATTGCTGCTATGGAAAATTACCTTTCCAATCCTCGTACTGCTGTTATGACGTCGAGCAGACCCTTCTCCATGCGATGGCGCCATACGTCAGAAGTTGTTTTGTTCTCAGTTCGAGAAGGCGCAGAGACAGCGACGGTGTTGAAGAATGCATGGAGATGTACCGCGAGTTTAAAACGGACTCTTGTGGTTGTAGCACATACCTAACACCGCGAATATATGTAATGTGAATGTAACCCGGTGTTTTTATGGATGTGTTTGTGACAGTGAAGTAAATCGTCCTGTTCGTCCTATAATTGTGTCCCCATCTGTTTTTGCACGCTACCGTACAGATGAGGAAAACATTTGGTGGCAGCTTTACGGATTGAACCAGTGCATCGAAAACCAGTGTTTTAAGAAATGATTATTTTTAGTGGGTAAGTGCCAGTTCTAAAACAGTGCCTTTTTAATTAATCTAAAACAGTGCTTTTGTATTAAGGTTACTAAATTTGATTTCGGGGTCGTTTTGGAACAGGTTGTGCATATACAATTTAATTGCTTATTTTAGCGGTTGTATTATCGTTTAAGATAAGTATATGTATTTGGTTTCGATTAAGGTAAATAGTGTTAATGCTATTTAATTATTTGTTTTAGCGGTTGTATTATCGTTTAAGACAAGTATATGTATTTTGGTTTCGATTTGAGTAAAAGAGTGTTTATGCTATAATTACTTGTTTTAGTGGTTGTATTATCGTTTAAAATAAGTATATTGGTTTTCCTGAAAGCTAAGCAGAGTGTGAGATGAAAATATTTTTTTTTGAACATTTTGAGTTAAGAAAACAATTATTATTTTATTGTGAATATACCATTTTGATTAATCTTGATTATATGATTCATTAAGAGTTGCTATTTACATAGGAATTACCTTCTGTTTTCATGAAGTGAATGTGATTAGTTTTGAGAACACTTTTAAATAGTTTTATTCTGTGTATTCAGATTTAAGACTAATTTTCGCTCTCATAAGAAAAAAGAGAGGTATTTACTGAAATTACGTATTTCAATTAGAAAATTTTGTTCTCAGAAAATATTATGAAGGTTGTGTTTTGTTTAAAAGAATATATTTTCTCATACACAGTTTGACTTTGTTTTGAATTTTGTGTTGAATAATTTTGAAAAAAATTCTTTATGGTTTGATCGCATTATATTGTTTGATTTCATTTGAAAAGAAAAACAATTTTGGTTTGTTAAGCAGCTTTCGAAGAAAATAATTGAAATCCTCAGGGAACATTATAAGAGTGTTTAATTCTGTTATCATTTTTTAGAAACGGAAGTAAACTTCGTAAAGTAATTTGTAGATGGGTGTAGTTTGCTTTTGATTTAAGTAGTATCATTAGTAAAATATTAATTAAGTAAAATTAAATAATTATATTGTACATTGTTCATTTATTATTATTTATGTGTTTAATTGGTTTACTAATGTTTATGATTTTGTCGGTATAAGTTATACGATTTTGGCAAATTTAAAGATGATAAACATTTTCATGGTTGCAATTTAAAGTTTTTAAGACATTAAGTGGTTTTTTAGAAAAGTTTAAAATTGAGTATTTTGTGCTTGTTTATTACTAAAATTTTTTGTGGGTCATCTGAAGATCCAGAAAATTAATTTGGTTAGAATTAGCATTAACTTTTCCCTAATTCTATTCGTATCGTTGCTGAGGAATTTCTTGAAAAAAAAAATCAAACTATTAAAATGGCCTATCTCGCGAAGGCGCGTAAAGAGGAATTAAGAACAATTGCTCAAGAGTTAGGGGAGGAGGTTACTGATGATCTTAAAATGATCGATTTAAAGAATTTGATATTAAATAGCAAGAACTATGATGAAGAATTTGTAAAAGAATTTGTGAATTTGATAATAAGTGATAGAATTAAATCTGAAGAAAGGGAAAAAGTTGAACGTGAAGAAAGGGAGAGAATTGAACGTGAAGACAAAGAGAGAATTGAACGTAAAGAAGAGAGACTTAAAGAAGAGAAAGATAGAGAATTTGCATTAGAAATGAAACGGTTAGAATTGAGTGCTTCTACAGGCGATTCGCGTACGTTGTGTACCAACTTCTCAAGTGGCAGTCAGACGGGTCCTAAAGTAGAATTATTGAAAATTAACCCAAAATTCGATGAAAAGAAAGATGAAATAGGACTCTATCTAATAAATTTTGAGCGTCGTGCAGAAATGGCTAGAGTTTCGAAAGAAGATTGGGTTGCGTATTTACTTAGTGTTTTGCCGAGTGAAGTAACGAATATGTTGGCTCGAGAACCCGTAGAAAAGGTTAAAGACTACGACTATGTTAAGGAGTTGATACTGAAGCGGTACAAATTAAATGCTGAAAGGTTGAAACAGTTATTTTATAGGCATCAGAAGAGTTTTGAAAAAACATGGCGGAATTATGCTCACGAGTTAAATAGCTATTTCGAAGAATGGACTTCTGAATTAAAAATTACTACGCTTGAACAACTGAAAGAATTAATGGTTACAGAACAGTTGAAGAGACGTACGCCCCAAGAAATAAAAGATCATTTCCTGGAAGACTGGATGAAAATGGTTTCTCCTTTTGACTTGGCAGATAAAATAGACGAATATGAAAATATCAAAGATAGTTTCAAAAGAACCGGATATCGACAATCATCGAAAAACTCAGACTACTCTAGGAAGTTAGACGGAAAATTAAGGGTTGAAGACAAGAGGTATAAGAATCAAACGAAATACGATCCACAGAAGAACAAAGAAAGGGAATTTGAGCAGAGAAAACAGCCGCGATGCTACGAGTGTGGTTCTTATAATCACCTTAGACCTCAGTGTCCAAAACTGAAAGAAGTGGTGGCTGCAAACGATATCGCTGACGGAGATGTAGATCACCTGATGGCTCCTTATACCACCTTAGGTAAAGTAAATGGTGCAGAAGTTTCCATACTCCGCGATACTGGAGCCACATTAGATTTGGTTTGCCCTAAGTTGGTGAAGCCTTATATGTTTACAGGTGAATATGTGTGGGTGAGATCACCATTGATAGAGACTGCTACATGTCTACCATTAGCCGAAATAGAATTAGAAGGTAGTTTTGGGCATGTTGTAACGAAAGCAGCAGTACAACCGTATAAATGGGAAGAAAGTAAATATTTGTTAGGAAATAAGACAGCTGCATTGATCGACAGTATGAAGAAAAATAAAGATGTGGAAATGCATATGATAAACGCAGTTCAAACACGTTCTAAGAAGAAAAAAGAATTACGAAAGGAAGAAGAGAAATCGCAAGAAATCTCGAATGAAAGTTGTCAAGAGATCATTGACCTAACCGAAATCACTGATGAAGAAAAAAGTATATTACCATCACCGGAGCCTTTTGTTGACACTCCTAATCTTTTGAAGATCACACCTGAAGAATTCAAGTCCGCCCAAAATAGAAGCGCAGAATTAAAGTCTCTAATGGAATTAGCTACAGTTAAGGAAAATAGTAAATTTGAATTAAATAATGAACTGTTATTTTATAAGAAGGAAGACAAACATGGAACTGAAAGACGACTGCTGGTAGTTCCAGAGGAGTATCGTGAACAGTTAATGAAAATTTGTCATGAAGGAACAGCGGCTCATCTTGGAACAACAAAAACTAAAGATGCACTCTTTAAAAGTTTCTACTGGCCCAACTGTTACCGAGATGTTGAGAATTTCGTGAAGGCTTGTGACAGTTGCCAAAGAGCTGGAAAACCTCAAGAAAAGAAGAAGGCTCCTTTAAAGATCGTACCAGTTATCACAGAAATTTTTACGAAAATAAATGTTGATGCTTGTGGGCCTTTGCCCGTGACACCCTCAGGAAACAGATACATTATAACTGCAATTTGCATGTCTTCTAAATATCCAGATGCAATCCCTGTGGAAAATCTCTGTTCGACCACTGTTGTAAATGTGCTACTTCAGATTTTTAGTCGCATGGGATTCCCTAAAGAATTGCAGACCGACCAGGGATCATCTTTCGTGAGTGCACTTACATCGGAATTTCTAGAAAGGTTTGGAATAAAGGTGGTGCGAAGCTCCGTTTATCACCCCCAAAGTAATCCAGTGGAGAGAATGCACAGAACTCTAAAAAGAATTCTCCGAGTCCTATGTTTCGAATCTGGACCAGACTGGGAAAATATCTTACCCCAGGCTCTTTTCGCTCTTCGAACGGTAACTCATGATAGTACCGGATTTTCTCCAGCTGAATTGGTTCACGGAAAAAACTTAAGAACTCCCATCATGCTTCTCTACGAAAAGTTGAAAGGTGAAGAAGAGACAGAAAGTAGTGTAGTTGAATATGTCTTTGAACTTATGAATCGTATGAAGAGATGCCAAGATCTTGCAATTCAGCAAATGGAAAACGTAAAAGAAAAACAAAAACTATGGTATGATCGAAAGGCTACAGAACGCAAGTTTGAAAAGGGAGACTTAGTACTTGTGGTGGCTCCTTCAAAGCCGAATAAATTGTCCGTGCAGTGGGTAGGTCCTGGACAAATTATCCAACAATTATCTGAAACAAACTATGTTGTTAAATTTCCAGACAAAGAAAAAAATCATGTGTATCATATCAATATGCTGAAACCTTATTATCAAAGACCAGAAAATATAAATTTGTTATATACGGAAGAACCAGACGCTGATGAAGAAGAAATGCCATGTTTGCAGCTGAACTCCTGTAAAAATGAAGAGTCTGAACTTTTCCAAAACATAGAGTCAAACTCCCGACTTTCTGAAAGTGAACGTGAAGCTCTGAGACTTCTAATATCTGAGTATTCTGGCATTTTCTCAAATGAGCCAGGATGTACGAACCTTACTAAACATGATATTGAATTGGAATCCGAGAAACCAATTTGTACAAAGCCATACCGGTTGTCGCCTAGACAAAGTGAAATTTTAAAGAAAGAAGTAGAAAAGATGCTGACTCTCGGAATAATTGAGGAAGGCGAATCCGACTTTTCATCCCCGCTCATCTTAGTTGAAGTCCCCGGGAAAGATCCCCGACCCTGCATTGACTATAGGAAATTGAACAACGTCACTAAAACGCAGTATTTTCCACTACCAAATATAGAGCAACTAGTGGAAAAGGTATCGAATGCAAATTATATAACTATACTGGATTTGACCAGAGGTTATTGGCAAATCCCATTAACGGCACGAGCTCAGCGTTATGCTGCTTTCTGTACCAGCTTTGGTATTTTCAAACCGTTACGGTTACCGTTTGGACTAAAAAATGCTCCATATGATTTCAGCCGGTTGATGGCTGGACTGTTAAAAACTTGCGAAGAATTTTCCGTGCCATATCTCGATGATGTCGCCATATTTTCTCCTACGTGGGAAGAGCATATATCGCATTTAAAAATTGTATTCGAAAAGATGAAGACAGCTAAGTTGCATATAAAACCATCAAAATGTCAGTTTGCAAAAGCGACCGTGAAGTACTTAGGTCATGTAGTTGGTCAAGGACAACGAAGACCAGGGGAAGTTAAAGTCCAAGCCATAAGAGACTTCCCTACTCCTTCTACGAAAACACACATTAGATCATTTCTAGGACTGGCTGGATATTATCGAAGGTACATTCCCGAATTTTCCGTGATTTCAGCACCATTGACCGACCTACTAAAAGGAAAAAGTCGCATGTCAGCTATAAGATGGACGGAAGCATGTCAAACTGCATTCGATGAACTTAAAAGAAGGTTAACGGAAAGACCAGTGTTGCACAGTCCAAATTTTACAAAACCGTTCCTCGTACAGTGCGACGCCTCCAATTATGGAATTGGTGTTGTCCTATCACAAGTAGAAAATGACGACGAACATCCAATAATGTACTTGAGTAGAAAGTTTTCTTCCGCCGAACAAAATTATAGTACTATTGAAAAGGAATGTGCAGCAATAATTTATGCCGTACAAAAGTTGAAGTGTTATCTCGATGGACAGCACAAATTCATTATTCAGACGGATCATAATCCTTTAGTGTGGTTAGGGAAAAACAGCGGGACAAATCCGCGACTTTTAAGATGGGCCCTAACTTTACAGCCATACAATTATGAAGTTGTTCATAAAAAGGGCAAACTTCATCAAAATGCTGACAGCTTAAGTCGTCTCCCCTAAATTAAAGGCAATTAAGAAATTATAATGTTATTATCTGTTTTGTTTGAATTTATATTTCTACTAATATTGTAAATAATTGTATTATTTGGTCATATCTTCTGATTATTAGTGAAGTTTATGTAACTTTTTTATATGTAGTTATAATTGAATTTTTTGTTTGGGGAAATGCACTGTTCTTTGAATGGCACTGAACTGGCACTGAAATAGGATTTGTCGGCCCTAATTAATTATTTTTAACAAACTTTGAGGACTGACAAACTTTGAAGATTTTCAGGTAAAAACTTTTCCCTCCAAACTCGTGAAAAGTTTTCCTCCGTGAGGGGAGGAGTATAGACTGTTATGACGTCGAGCAGACCCTTCTCCATGCGATGGCGCCATACGTCAGAAGTTGTTTTGTTCTCAGTTCGAGAAGGCGCAGAGACAGCGACGGTGTTGAAGAATGCATGGAGATGTACCGCGAGTTTAAAACGGACTCTTGTGGTTATAGCACATACCTAACACCGCGAATATATGTAATGTGAATGTAACCCGGTGTTTTTATGGATGTGTTTGTGACAGTGAAATAAATCGTCCTGTTCGTCCTATAATTGTGTCCCCATCTGTTTTTGCACGCTACCGTACACTGCCAATCAAATCAAGAAACAAACAATCTAGGTGCATTCATTAAAAAGAAAGCATCGGTGGATAAATGAAAGTAATCCAAGATCTTCGAAAACACACAATTCTCCAATTGGAATTAGTAATTCTTTGTCCTCATTCTTAGATTACTTCTGCCTCTGCCTTATTTTTCCCCTCTGCTACGAGAGGACTCATCCTGATATTCTTTATGCATTCTGAGTTCGCCATAATAAAATCTATTTGCTTTAACCCTTTGAGGCGCAACCATTTCCCAATGCTGAAAAAAGGGCAGCCGTTGCCATCGCTCGACTTAACGACCAGCAAGATGGCGGACGATTCGAAACGTTCATCGCGTGCCACAGATCGAGAGACCCCCTTTTTTGACGACAGCTGGCTGTGCGCGGGCACAGCCAGCTGCGTCAAGACAATCAGCATCGGGTAGATATAGATATTCAGCATCGGGCAATCTATTCAGCTGTTCCTCGCATTCTTCCATTTTTCAGCAGATGTCAGTGCTGTTAAAAATAATCCTGACCATTTTTGTTACGGGAAAGGACGTGCTAAAAAATAGAGGATTCTCGTGGAGCTCTGTCACCCGCAACTATTTTTTATAGAAATCAAATCTATTCTTCGTGACTGGCAACAGTCAAAACGTCAGAGTTTGGTGTTCCCAGAGCGGGAACACTGCGCGTTAAAGGGTTAATCAAGTTTCAAAAACAATAAGCTTTTCTCCGAGACTTTTATCAAAGAAACTAAACAGAATTTGCAAATTATCAATTTTAGTTACAAGTGATTTCTGTAAAAAAGTCGTTCGCTTTTAAAAAACGATGGCCGGAAAGTTCAACACTTCTTCCAAAGTGATTATTACCAGGCACAAGAAGACAACATTTTCGACCCCGCATTGCTTTGTAATTCTGAACCGTCTTAATCCTCTCTAGCACCCTTTACATTTTTGGCATATAGTTCAGGACCACCCTGTATTTTGCGCAATTTACTTCAAAATCAAGGCAGATCGGTAAAGTGAACAATTCATTAGCAGTGGCACAGACATTGATTTATCTATTTTTATTGAGGCACATAAAAAAGTTTTATTTTTTTCTTGATTAACCTAGATTGAAAAGTAATTAACGAAAGTAAATATTTAAATTAAATTAAGTAACAGGAAAGAAAATGAAACGGATGTACAGTACTTATTTTGAATTAAAGTATTAAATTAATGATATCCAAAAAAAAATTGCTTGAATGTACTTTTAGGATTGATTTCATAAAATGTTCTTGTTATCAGATGTTTGAATTTAGAAAAAAGTAAAGTACCATTTTTTAAATTTAGTAAGAAGAGTGATCAGTGCCAGAGGAACAAATTACAGAGTTTTTATTGTATTTTTAAAGTAGAGTGATATTTCTCAATTTCCATTTAATTTTTGCGGAAGTGACGCACTATCAGAGGTGTCACTGTAACAATTTAAATATACTTCTCCTCATACAAAATTCGAAACAAAAGAAGAAAAAAAGCCCCCATGGCATCTGCGTGGTTTGCAGTTGTCTTGTGACACCCATAATTCGCTGGATCGTTTCGGTCAGTCGTTTGCGGCCAATCGACTGCCAATCACTCGTCAGTCCAGCTGACATTGGCCAAACAGAACTCTTCCTTTCCAGCACGGGGATGATCCCTGGTTCCATCCAACCGGCCAGATCCGAGCTTTAGCCCACTACGACCAACATAAGCAAGACCTTTTTCTTTGAGATAGTTTATTCAGCTAGTATTAATTTGTATTGTTTGTATCTATCTAATAGCAAATCGACCATTAATCATCTATTATGGACAATCCACTACAACAAATAATCCATGATCGCTTTGCTGTTAATTTGTATCTGTTTCTTTTATTCCTATTGCGTTTGTTTATTTCCCATTTTGTGATCATCTTCATTCAGAATTTCGGACATCCGGGCTCCAATCTTGGGACATTCCTGCTAGCCGTGAGGACGGGAACTTTTCATTTCCAGCCCTGCACCAGGGAAGCGGGCCAGATCCAAGTTTCGGGCCTGCCGTCCACGACAACAGGAACGCCACCTCATCTTGGCCGACTTTTGAGCCTCGGACGCAAGTTCCGAACTGACCGATCGCGATGACGGCAGTCGTCACAACCGTCATCCCCTGCACTCGAGCGCTCGCGCAGGCTCGCAGCGAATGTCCGAGCGCACAAGGCAAGTGGCTGTGATGCCCCCACCACCTGCCCGCAATCCGGTGTTCGATGTTCCCAATCCAATGTATTACACATTCATGCATTCATGGCATCATCATGTATATCGCACACTCAAACATTCCACATTATAATAATACACATAAACATTCTACACTCCACCCTAAATTGCAGTTGGGGTGCACACTGGACAAGAACCCCAGACAACCGATTCACGAGTAGAGAGAGAGAGATCACCCAACGCAGAGGCCACGGCGGGCCACTCAATACACGCTTACTTCATCTACATAAGGCTTCCATTGTTGTGAAAGATAGATGCACAATCCGATGCAAGCGCCGATGCTTTGTTGAAATGAACAATGCTGTTTTGAATGGTTCAGTACTCTATTGCTTCAATAATGACCGGCCCCACCATGGCCGAGTGGACAGGGCAATCAGAATGGTAACGGCTGAAGTGTGAAGGTCCCGGGTTCGGGCCTCATCGCGGGGCTGTCGATCAAACGGTAGTAGTAAGCGGCGCGTTTCGTGCGGCGGAAGTGACGTCTCAGGGGGGGCGTAGTCACGCTACGTCATCGGGGGCGTGGCCGGATGACGTCATGGGCCGGACCGGAAGTGACGTCACTAGTGGAGTGGAGTTGTTTTCTTCCTGCTGCTGTTGGGCAATATTGGCCAAATCGAGACAAACGACTGATTTTGAAATCAATTTTGTAGTATATTTGTATTTTATTTTGAAGAACTTCAATATTTGGAAATATAGAATCTTTTTTTTAAAATTCTATGATCAAGTACATTTATGACTGATGATAAATTATTTGTTATGTGGATGTGGCTTTCCAAATCAAGCTGTCATCAAGTTGTATTCAAGCTTGACAGTTCAAATGACTTAAATTCGGCAGGAAAATATTTGCTGACTCATTTTTTGGTATTCTCCAAGCTTGCTTCAGGCTTAAAATGAATTAAACTGTCAAGCTTGTATTAATACATCAAATTCAAAGAAATGTCAAGCTTGATTTAAGCTTATGTGCTGTCTGGGTGTAACTTTGCCCTAACAACACAAACTTAATAATTACTGTGTACTACAAAAAAGGAGGAGATACTATGTTCATTATATATATATATATATATATACTAGCTGTCTGGCCCGTTCTTCGCACGGGAATGAATGGATTCTTTTTTTATATTACGCTTTAATATAATTAATATTTATCATAATAAAAAGATATAGCAAAATTGATATTGGATAAATATTACCTGTGTTCAACAATTATGCATAAAGAATTTCATGGCGATCGTTTGAACGGTGAAGAAGATGATTCGGAGCAGCACCCTCAACTGTCGAAGTTTTTGCAAATGGGTAGCATCAAAATCTTTTCATGTTCAAATTTCCATGTGTACCAATCTTCATAGAAGCAGTTTAACGGTCACGATACGCTGCATCGCCATCTAGTGGCAAATTAAAAGCAATAATACGCTAAAGCGCCACAAAGGGCGAGTTAAGAAAAATGGATAACGCAAAAATATTGTGTTCAAATATGTATGTATACCAATTTTCAGAGCGGTTAGTTGAACGATCAAAAAGTTGATTGCTGAAGTGCTATCTAGTGGCGTGTTAAAATAATAAAGTGCTGCACACAGGGGCAGATTTGCCGAGTTGGGGGCCCTTGTCAAAAATTTCCTTAGGTTACCCTCTTTCAAAACTCCTTTCAAAATTTACAAATTTTTAAACTTAACGAACAATTTGCGTGGCCCCTTTTTGTTGGAGGCCCGAGCGCTAGCCCCAAATGCCCTCCCGGAAATCAGGCCCTGGCTGCAGTGCCATCAAAAGATGAGTACAGCCGAATGAATACTAAAAAAATATTCTGTCTGCTCAAATGTGTATGTATACCAATTTTTAAGGTGATTAGTCGAACGGCTTTGAAGTTGGTGCGCTGTATCGGCATCTAGATGCAAGTCATAGCAAAACTGATAGCGTAAAAGT